>PRKT01001439.1:68893-83122 GCA_003671525.1 Saccostrea glomerata
GGGGGGGGGGTATGGACGCACAGCTACATTCAAAATTTGTGCTTGTTTGGAATGCCTAGAAAGTGCGACTACAAACGCAGCTTTTGTTTTCTTTTTCATTTCTCCTTCTTGCAGAGAAATACATTGATTCAACACTATGACACTGGGATTACATGTAACTGTAATACACACATTTTTATTTCGAGGACTTGATTCACGTAAACACCAAATTACTGATTTAGCATCTTTGCAATACTGTTTGAATGATTGTATGTTGTTTAACGTCTTATTCGAGAAATTTTTCTACTCATATTTAGAAATCACCATCTACCGCTGAAGGTCTTCAATATATGTCCTATACTCGGCACTCGGAGTAATTTAGCTCTGAGGGATCTTTATCGTTCCAAAACCTGCCATGATAGACACAGGGCCTTGGTTTGTAAGGTCTCATCCGACCAACCCGGAACGCTCAAAGTACCGACGGAGTAGCAGTTGATACACATTTTTTTTATCGACTTATGTTAGTCGCGGCCGGGATTCGAACTCACGACCTCCCGATCATGAAGTGAGCGCTCTATAGACTGAGCTTAAGTGAAAGGATTAGTTTTCCTGCCTATATGAAACATAACATTGGATTTTTGTAAAAGTCAACAAAAGCCTAATATCATAAATGATAGAGTACTTTTATAAGCTGCAATTTTAACAAATCAAGGCAGTGTTCATTCAATTAACGCAGTGTTGAATAATATTATGGTCTTCAAATGTAATATCTTTGTTGTGAAGGTGTGAAATTTTCTTCTGTCTTAGTTGCAAAGTTGTATTTTTTTTTTTGGCTAAGCATGTTAACTGTCTATAATAAGAATTGTATTCGCCCGAATGCCTCAGTGGTCAGAGCGTTGAATATGAAGTTCTGGTTCGAATCACTAGTTTCTGAAGATGAGTCATCTTTCAAACCCAGATTCCGTGTGATGCTACTTAACGTTATCTCACTGCCCCTACTCACAAATAGTTGTGTCTCAGTATAAGATTATAATTCTAAAAACCTAAAAGAGTTTTCAACTTTGTTTTCTTTTTTAACCAAAGCTGAAAATTCTTTGTTGCCTAGATTTTGGATCTTATATTGTTTAAGTTTTATTGTTATTTTGATATGATTTGTTGTGGTACATTTTTTTCTCTCTCACAATTCCATTAAATATCTTGAAAGCCGATTGGGTAAAATTCAATATCCTGTAACTGTATGATCATCGATTTGACACATAGAAAATAAGCATTTCATCATCTCAATTTCACCAGCAATTTAATGATTTCCTCAAACTGCTTCAATAAAAGCCATTAAATTGAAATTCAGCTCGTTTTACAATGAGATATCACTTTTATTTATTAGGGAGTTCCAAGCATTTTTCGACGCAGTTTATTGTTCTATTTAAAGTTTGCTGTACATTATTTTGTCCAATAGTAGGAAGGCAAATCATGATTTAGTAATAGAAATTTGAACGATGGTAAACGACTAAAGATCGAATTGTTGGCGTTTGTTCTTTTGATTAAATGCCTTTTCTTACAGGAAACAATTGTGATACATGTGAATTTTTTTCGATCAACTTCCGTACGTGTAGCCTAATATTTCATCCTTTCTCCCAATATGCAAAGTATTATCACCAAGTTTTGCATTCTATATTTAGCAATTACATTTAAAGCTATTATAAAAGAAGGATATGGAGAAAACAAACAGTATTCAATCTCAAAGTCCATAAAACAATATAAAATAGGAGCAGAGCAAACACGGACCACCGAAAAATCAGAGATGGGATCAGGTGCCATGGAGGAGTGAGCATCCCCTGCTGACCGGTCACACCCGCCTTGTGCTCCTTGTCATAAAACAAATACACAATAACAATATATGCTGACTGAAATTTTTCATGCTAATTGTTAATCTATTATTTTAACACTGAATAGACCCGATAATGACAAGGAGCACACGGCGGGTGTGATCGGTCGGCAAGGGATGCTTACTCCTCGATGGTACCTGATCCTACCTCTGATGTTTTGCAGGTCCGTGTTTGCTCCGCTCCTGTTTTGTATTGTTTTGTGGACTTTTGATCTTGTATACTGTTCGTTATCTCTATTTGTTTAATGCTATATAATAGCAGTTATGATAATATAGATACTTTTGATCAAGCCTTTTATAATGCATAAATAAGTTCATATATATAATAAAAACATATGCTTTTTTACAACTGAAACATCAACATTTTTCTCATAAATTGTTTTGTAATTAAAGACTTCTTTAATGCATTTTATTGAATTATAATTTACAAGCCATTGTACAAAGAATTGAAAGTAGATTTTCCAAACTACTCAACGATTATTTTTGTCCCCCACTTTCTTAAAAAGTTGGGTATTTTAATTTGGGTCTGTCTATTCGTCCGTCAGTTTTTCCCTCTGTCTATTTGTCCGTCTGTCCGTATTTCTGTCTATCTGTACTGCTTTCGTTTCTGCGTGATATCTCAAGATGCCTTTGGGCTTTTGCAATAAAATTTTGCATAGCAACTTTCTATGGCCTCAGGAAGACCCTTATTGATTTTGAAGTCAAATGTCATGGTCATATATAAAAAATTATCTATTTTAATACATTCTTTTTTGCGCGATATCTCAAGAACCTGTTAGTTTTTGCAATGAAATTTGACATAACAACTCGCTCAACTTTAGTTTGCTTGGGTTATTTTTTTTTAAATGGAACAATCATGAACGATGCTGTTAGAGCAAGATATATCTAGAAAAAGTACAATGGCATTGCTTCAATAAATAAAACGGACAGAATTTTACACAAGGAATTTAAAAACCCTGTCTATTGATAGTTATTTTCTACTGGAACTAGCATGCCAATGATTAATTAAATATTAATATACCTTTCTGATGTTTTTTGTGATAGAAGCTACAAAAGGATGTGTTCATGTGTAGTACGAAAAAGGAAAGGCACGAAAACATGAAAATTATAGAGAATTTCGTTTTCCTTTTAAATACATTCTTACTTATATCAGGAAATTTACATGACAGTTATTCAAAATTAAGATTCGGTTACAGATTGGACAGAAAGATGATTGATTCCTATACCGAGTATAGTATACTAGACTGTTTAGAAGAATGTTTAAGAACCACGCGCTGTAAATCTGTGAGTTATTACAAAGGAGCCAATTACTGTGAAATCAGTTATGAGAATAAAACTACAGCCCCAGACAAATACAAAGAAGACAAGGGGTGGATCTACAGCGAGAGAGAAGATTGGGATCAGGTAAATATATTTTATTCATTAATCACTGAGACAAGGAGTAGATTTATAGGGAGAGGGAAGACTGAGACAAGGTAAAACAAGGAGTGAATCTATAGGGATAGGAGAGACTAGGATTATAATATTTCATATTTCATTAGTTATAATAAAATTATAAAATAAAACCATTCAATGTCATTTGATTTGATAAATCTTACGGGGTTATAAATTACTCAATTTTAAAGTGTGTTTAAAAGATTTCGAATAGAGGGGTTACTTCCGTTATTTACCGATCATGACAAGGAGCACATGACAAATTCCAAGGTCACATGGAATGCAAACCTGAAGCTACTCCGCGGGAATTGAGGCCACGTCTGATTAGTTTGCACTGTTCCTGATGAGTATTGTTTGAATGCAATTTTGAGCTTGAATAATATATGTAATCTCCATAATTATCATGCAGTAATTGTCATGTACTATTCTATTGGGTATTGTGATTTATCAGTAATACTTATCTTCTTATTCGTTTCCACTCAAACGCACATAAATAATTTATAAAATAAATAACAACACGTATATAGATACAGAAGCCCTCTCATAAGTGCAGTTTAATTACACACAATAATACAAATACAACTTTACCTTTCCGCAACTCTTAAATCTACAAAACAAAACCTTATTATCAATAAAAACCAAGATAATATTTGAGAGGGCGGGTGGGCGTGTGAAAGGAACGATTGCGCTAATTGAGAGAGAACCTTCGAATTGCGTTAAACTTTAACATACGGTAAAGCGTGCGAGCTTCAATAGAATATTCTATAAATACATTAACCAATCCGATCGATTATCTTTTTTTAAACAACACTAGGTAAACACGTGTACGATAGATACACGTGTTGTTATGATTTAAATAAATACATTTGCCTTTTAGTCGGTCCACCTATAAGATGGTTGTATTTCTTAAGATTATATCGTAGGGATTCGCCATTAATTCACAAAAAAGGTATAAGTTTTTGATAGAAATGAGTGATACTTTTAAGTCAATTTTCTAATCTTTTAATCAGTCTCACATAATATACTCCAGAAATGTTCTAAATGCGAGATATTTAATGTCCAAACCATATCTCATTTTATTACAAATGATTCATTTGATCTGTTATTTTTTTTTTATTTTAATTCAATTTTCAGTCGCATTTCGTCTTGCTAACTTCTTTCGCTTAACTGACAGAGTGAACTTATAGGCACACAATTAGAGAGAACAGCTTTTTTATATAAGCAATCAATTTCTTTAATAAAAGGGTTAAGATAAAGTCAGACATTCTGTTTCCCAAATTAAATTGAAATTCTAGATTTAAGAATATTAAAGGCGGAATAAACGAAAACATGTTTGTCTATATCGCAAAGGACAAATATGGCTATGACCCTTTTCTGGCGTCTGATTTGGACTCCTTTTTTAACAGATGCAACGTTCATCAACAAAAATCTCTTGTATCCACTTTTACAAAACGATTTTTTTTCAAAAATATTTCATTGCATTATTCATACAAAAGGATTGCTTACAAGGTCTTGCAACTTTCCCTGCAATATATACAATTATTAATATAATAATTATCGTCGAACAAAGTATCTACATTAATATATTTGTAGTGAAAATATGAAGATAAACTAGAGAATGAGTTCATAACACAGAGGTCAGAGAAAGTAAAAAAGAATATTCCACTTTCCGATTTTTTTAATTTCTAAAATCATTTTTTATTCGATTTATAGCCCATTTTGTTTCAGAAATCATAGAGCACAATCTTGCCTTTCTACGAAATTAATATATTTCATACACTAGTATTAGATGAATTAATAATCAAAGTAATAAGTATTGAAAATTATATAGGCGAAATTCCACCAGAATTGTGAAAACTCAGGTAAATGTCCTAATTCTGCACAGATCTGTGGTTAGCTCCGTGTAAGCTTTGAATCAAAATATATAAAGCATCATTTTAAGTCCTTAACACGAATTTTATCTGTGTTGCGATTTTTATTTAAAATAGGGTACCAGCACTAAATTCGACCATACTTTGTGTTCGTAATTTAATTTTACCGTTAATCGAAAGGTTATTATTACTTATACTTCTCACTAGATGAAACAATTAAGTATGTTAATAATTGAAAAAAATAATTAATATTGAATTATGGTTTAAAGTCATCAAAGACTTGTACTTTTATACATAATGTTAAACTACATGAACCGAATAAAAGATTATTTGTCAATAATAATTATTGGATTTCGCGATCAACAAAGTACACCTGTACTTGCTACAATCTCTTTAGGTGTTGAAATAAGATTGGGACATATTTTGAAGAGAGTGTTTTTAGTATTGTCCGAATTTATTTAAATACAACATTGTTTGTGGAAAATAATCATCAATGAATAATTTATTTACAATATTGAGCTCTTCATGTGTAATGATTATCCCTAGACTCTCATAGTTTTTTAATATAAATGGGTACCCTATGCAATGAGTAAACTGAACAATAGATACTTGTCAATGATGATTATTGGAATTAATAAACACTTACTTTCACCATCTACATAAGACCAATCTCCTTTGTAGTTGCCTTTAATTTGGACAAAGAGTTTTGGTAAGCCAAATTAGCCAAAAAATGAAAATAAAGATAGCTTTAAATGTAATTGCTAAATATAGAATGCAAAACTTGGTGATAATACTTTGCATATTGGGAGAAAGGATGAAATATTAGGCTACACGTACGGAAGTTGATCGAAAAAAATTCACATGTATCACAATTGTTTCCTGTAAGAAAAGGCATTTAATCAAAAGAACAAACGCCAACAATTCGATCTTTAGTCGTTTACCATCGTTCAAATTTCTATTACTAAATCATGATTTGCCTTCCTACTATTGGACAAAATAATGTACAGCAAACTTTAAATAGAACAATAAACTGCGTCGAAAAATGCTTGGAACTCCCTAATAAATAAAAGTGATATCTCATTGTAAAACGAGCTGAATTTCAATTTAATGGCTTTTATTGAAGCAGTTTGAGGAAATCATTAAATTGCTGGTGAAATTGAGATGATGAAATGCTTATTTTCTATGTGTCAAATCGATGATCATACAGTTACAGGATATTGAATTTTACCCAATCGGCTTTCAAGATATTTAATGGAATTGTGAGAGAGAAAAAAATGTACCACAACAAATCATATCAAAATAACAATAAAACTTAAACAATATAAGATCCAAAATCTAGGCAACAAAGAATTTTCAGCTTTGGTTAAAAAAGAAAACAAAGTTGAAAACTCTTTTACGTTTTTAGAATTATAATCTTATACTGAGACACAACTATTTGTGAGTAGGGGCAGTGAGATAACGTTAAGTAGCATCACACGGAATCTGGGTTTGAAAGATGACTCATCTTCAGAAACTAGTGATTCGAACCAGAACTTCATATTCAACGCTCTGACCACTGAGGCATTCGGGCGAATACAATTCTTATTATAGACAGTTAACATGCTTAGCCAAAAAAAAAAATACAACTTTGCAACTAAGACAGAAGAAAATTTCACACCTTCACAACAAAGATATTACATTTGAAGACCATAATATTATTCAACACTGCGTTAATTGAATGAACACTGCCTTGATTTGTTAAAATTGCAGCTTATAAAAGTACTCTATCATTTATGATATTAGGCTTTTGTTGACTTTTACAAAAATCCAATGTTATGTTTCATATAGGCAGGAAAACTAATCCTTTCACTTAAGCTCAGTCTATAGAGCGCTCACTTCATGATCGGGAGGTCGTGAGTTCGAATCCCGGCCGCGACTAACATAAGTCGATAAAAAAAATGTGTATCAACTGCTACTCCGTCGGTACTTTGAGCGTTCCGGGTTGGTCGGATGAGACCTTACAAACCAAGGCCCTGCGTCTATCATGGCAGGTTTTGGAACGATAAAGATCCCTCAGAGCTAAATTACTCCGAGTGCCGAGTATAGGACATATATTGAAGACCTTCAGCGGTAGATGGTGATTTCTAAATATGAGTAGAAAAATTTCTCGAATAAGACGTTAAACAACATACAATCATTCAAACAGTATTGCAAAGATGCTAAATCAGTAATTTGGTGTTTACGTGAATCAAGTCCTCGAAATAAAAATTTGTGTATTACAGTTACATGTAATCCCAGTGTCATAGTGTTGAATCAATGTATTTCTCTGCAAGAAGGAGAAATGAAAAAGAAAACAAAAGCTGCGTTTGTAGTCGCACTTTCTAGGCATTCCAAACAAGCACAAATTTTGAATGTAGCTGTGCGTCCATACCCCCCCCCCCCCGTTTTTATAGCAAACTATAGTAAATTATTGGCATAGTACTTTTACTGGAAACTACCGAAAACTCTAACATTTTATTTCATGCATGAATTGGAGTCATAAATGTTTCATTTCCCAAAAACATGGAACTAAAATGTCATTTACTGCATGTGAGTTTAAAGATACAAGAGTTTGTTAATATATCCTACAAAATGACTGGCATTTTTGTTTAAAATACTAAACTGCCTACCAATTTTTCCCGTTAACTCGTTCATGACACTAGTTGACCGGTCAACAGAAGATGCTTAAACCTCCATGGCACCTAATTCAACCTCTTATATTTCAAAACTCCTGATTGCTCTGCTTTTTATTTGTATATGTTTCAATGGCCGTTTTGCGTAAGGGTATGGTAACCGTTCATAATCTTACCATGAAATTCTATCTTTCGTAACCATTTTGATAAATATTACTTTTTCTTCCAGTTTTACACATTCAAACATTGGAGAAAGATATTGATAGATTGAAGGAGCACGCCTTGTGTAAAATCTGTCTAGAAGAGGAGGCTAATGTCGCATTTGACCCCTGTGGTCACCTCTGTTCATGCCAAGACTGTTCTACAAGTCTACAGATATGCCCAATGTGTCGGGAGAAAGTGGATAAATCTCTTAAAGTGTTTATTTAAAATTTGACTCATTTGCTTTTTAAAAATTTCATTTTTTTAGATTGATTTAGAGTAAAAAAAAATTTCAATGAAAACACACATTACATCAAAGATCTTAATACCGTTTGAAATAAAAAAAAAAAATCAATACCCTTAAATGAAAGAGCGGAAAATGTATTTGACAAAAGCCCTTACTAATTGTTACAATCTTACTTTTTTATTCCAAATACTAGAATAAAAAGTGACTTTGATACTCTCTTTTAAAGAATTTATAGTACTATATAAATACTAGCAATATTACAGTAAAGAAGAGTTTAAGCTCCAAAATAAATAGATGCAAAATACAATACACTGTAATCATCATTGTTCGCAGGGGGCATTGTTCGTGGATTTCGTCGGTCACCACACGTCCCCAAATCAACATTTCCACAAACAATTTTTTAGTGAATATATATTTATTCACTGCATTGTAAGAATATACAAATTACCAAATGAACACTAACATGAATTTCACCCTCAGGAATAAATGGTTCCCATTAGCCATTTGAAGATATCAAAGCACAAATACTTCTTTTCTTTTAGAAGGAGTATACATAATTAGAGGATATTGAATGAGAACAATTATGAAGGAATTTATAACTCTATTATCGTTCTAATGACCTTTTTACAAATGAAATCAATCACAGAATCGACAAAGAACAAGATAGGCTAGAACACCTTTTTGGCCCCTGTTTAAAGTATCGTTTAGAATGAAGCAACAGTTTATCAATAGAAACATGTTCCCACCCACGCCATAAAATAAGTATTGATTTTAAGTTCTAATGGGATGCACAGAGGTCGAAGGAAGGACAGATGATATGTCAATTTCCGAATTTTCTCATTTGATGCAATTTATTTTTTTTGTTTAATGGACGTTGAGATTGAATACTGTTCGTTATTTTAATATCCTTCATTCCAGCATACTTTCTTTTTCAGAAAACAAAGAGTACAAGCTTTTCACCAAATTTATATTTTTCATAAAAGTGATGTAAAAAATGAGATACCAAATGATTTTTTTGTATAAATCTCAGATAGCAAGCTTGTCCTCTATATTTCCCGAAATGAAAAGTGAGTCAAATGCGAGGAAATCCCACCAGAGTTGACGAAATTCTACATAAAAATGCCCTTCTCCACCTTCTTGTGTTTCTTACTACAAACTATTACAATAAAATTATTTTTACTGTGTCGTTATTTAAACATCAAAAATGTGGCCCAATTACCATACTCCGTCCTTTCATTTAATTTCTGAAACCTTTGTCTCTGAAATTAAAAAAAACTATTTCTGAGTTTTTTGAGAGTTTTTCTGTGTGTTAAAAATATGTTAGGTGGGCATATTAGTACTTCATGAAAAATACATCACATGCAACTTGTCTTCATCCTCAATGTGGTTTCACATAAGTACGAGTTTCTCCATGTATATTTCTATGCATGAGTACATCCAAAATTGTTATCTAAATCAATTTCACAGCTGGCTTACTTGAAAAACACAGCAAATATAAATATTACATTCATCTATAGATTGTTTCGCCAACCTGATCGGTACCTAGGGCTTTTTGCTCATAAATCTTTAAAATAGATTGCACTTAATATACACGTTTCTCGCAAGTGTACTTTTCCTACAACAATGTGCATCAGAACATTGAGTAAAGACAATGATGAATTGAATGTTAATTCCTTGTGCAAAATTTAAATAGTGGGGAGGCGTATGTTCAGTTTGACCCCTGTAGACATATGTGTTAGTTTCATCCTTAAGAGTTTATTATCTAAGGAAACTTTGCTGGCAGTTGCTTGTTTTACCTTGTCTCAGTCTTCCCTCTCTCTATAGATCCACTCCTTGTTTTACCTTGTCCCAGTCTTCCCTCTCTCTATAGATCCACTCCTTGTTTTACCTTGTCGCATTCTTCTCTCTCCCTATAGATCCACCCCTTGTCTTACCTTGCCCCAGTCTTCCCTCTCCGTATAGATCCACCCCTTGTCTTACCTTATCCCAGTCTTTTCTCTCCCTATAGATCCACTCCTTGTCTCAGTCTTCCCTCTCCCTATAGATCCACCCATGTCTAACCTTGTCCCAGTCTTCTCTCTCCCTATAGATTCACTCCTTGTCTTACCTTGTCCCAGTCTTCTCCCTCACTATAGATCTTCTCCTTGTCTGACATTGTCTCAGTCTTTCATCTCCCTATAGATCCACTCCCTGTCTTACCTTGTCTCAGTCTTCCCTCTCCCTATAGATCTACTCCTTGTCTTACCTTGTCCCAGTCTTCCCTCTCCCTATAGATTCACTCCTTGTCTTACCTTGTCCCAGTCTTCTCCCTCACTATAGATCTTCTCCTTGTCTGACATTGTCTCAGTCTTTCATCTCCCTATAGATTCACTCCTTGTCTTACCTTGTCCCAGTCTTCTCCCTCACTATAGATCTTCTCCTTGTCTGACATTGTCACAGTCTTCTCCCTCCCTATAGATCCACTCCCTGTCTTACCTTGTCTCAGTCTTCCCTCTCCCTATAGATCTACTCCTTGTCTCAGTGATTAATGAATAAAATATATTTACCTGATCCCAATCTTCTCTCTCGCTGTAGATCCACCCCTTGTCTTCTTTGTGTTTGTCTGGGGCTGTAGTTTTATTCTCATAACTGATTTCACAGTAATTGGCTCCTTTGTAATAACTCACAGATTTACAGCGCGTGGTTCTTAAACATTCTTCTACACAGTCTAGTATACTATACTCGGTATAGGAATCAATCATCTTTCTGTCCAATCTGTAACCGAATCTTAATTTTGAATAACTGTCATGTAAATTTCCTGATATAAGTAAGAATGTATTTAAAAGGAAAACGAAATTCTCTATAATTTTCATGTTTTCGTGCCTTTCCTTTTTCGTACTACACATGAACACATCCTTATGTAGCTTCTATCACAAAAAACATCAGAAAGGTATATTAATATTTAATTAATCATTGGCATGCTAGTTCCAGTAGAAAATACCTATCAATAGACAGGGTTTTTAAATTCCTTGTGTAAAATTCTGTCAGTTTTATTTATTGAAGCAATGCCATTGTACTTTTTCTAGATATATCTTGCTCTAGCAGCATCGTTCATGATTGTTCCATTTAAAAAAAAAAATAACCCAAGCAAACTAAAGTTGAGCGAGTTGTTATGTCAAATTTCATTGCAAAAACTAACAGGTTCTTGAGATATCGCGCAAAAAAGAATGTATTAAAATAGATAATTTTTTATATATGACCATGACATTTGACTTCAAAATCAATAAGGGTCTTCCTGAGGCCATAGAAAGTTGCTATGCAAAATTTTATTGCAAAAGCCCAAAGGCATCTTGAGATATCACGCAGAAACGAAAGCAGTGCAGATAGACAGAAATACGGACAGACGGACAAACAGACAGAGGGAAAAACTGACGGACGAATAGACAGACCCAAATTAAAGTACCCAACTTTTTAAGAAAGTGGGGGACAAAAATAATCGTTGAGAAGTTTAGAAAATCTACTTTCAATTCTTTGTACAATGGCTAGTAAATTATAATTCAATAAAATGCATTAAAGAAGTCTTTAATTACAAAACAATTTATGAGAAAAATGTTGATGCTTCAGTTGTAAAAAAGCATATGTTTTTATTATATATATGAACTTATTTATGCATTATAAAAGGCTTGATCAAAAGTATCTATATTATCATAACTGCTATTATATAGAATTAAACAAATAGAGATAACGAACAGTATACAAGATCAAAAGTCCACAAAACAATACAAAACAGGAGCGGGGCAAACACGGACCTGCAAAACATCAGAGGTAGGATCAGGTACCATCGAGGAGTAAGCATCCCTTGCCGACCGATCACACCCGCCGTGTGCTCCTTGTCATTATCGGGTCTATTCAGTGTTAAAATAATAGATTAACAATTAGCATGAAAAATTTCAGTCAGCATATATTGTTATTGTGTATTTGTTTTATGACAAGGAGCACAAGGCGGGTGTGACCGGTCAGCAGGGGATGCTCACTCCTCCATGGCACCTGATCCCATCTCTGATTTTTCGTCCGGATTTTGTCCGTGCGCCGACAGAGCATATCGACCTTCCTATGAATCGTTTCAATAATAAAATTTTGGAAGATATTAATTTTAAGATTAACTATTGTAAAGTAATATTTAATAAATGATAGCTTTGCAAAGTTAGTTAGCCTTGAATGTTTAGAAAGTTATAAACAATATACATTGAATGTACATAACAACACCCTTACTTACCCAGAAACTGGTAAGAAGAAAATTTTTGATATTTGAAAACCGTCAGTAACACGTCTATATTACAAGTTCCATCTAAGTTTTAAAATTAAATTGGATGAAAGATGTAGAATTATTTTTTTTAGTATCTCTAGAAGAAAAATGCTTTCATTATCGTTTAAAAAGAGTATAATAATATTATTGTTTTCAAAAATATATAAACTTCCTTATGATAAAATCTTATTCTTACATTTGTTCGTTTAAGTATGATTACTGTTTTTGCTTTGTTACATGTACAGCTATCAGGAGAGTTTTTTTCTATATAAACTAGAATATTCCAAGAAAAGTACGTCAATAGATTTTCTTTAAGAAATGACACTAAGTGTACTTAACACCCTGAACTAGATATCGTGTCTATTGACATATATTGAGAACTCATGTAATGATGTCAATTATGATAAAATATTCATTCATCGTTTATTACTAATTATGGGTTTTTTTAAGCCACTTAAAAGGGCGATTTTTTGTAGTCAGACGAAAAAGGAACAAGGAAAAATGAAAATCATACAGAATTTCGTTTTCCTTTTGGATACATTCTTACTTATATCAGGAAGTTTACAAGAAGGTTATTCAAAATTAAGATTCGGTTACAGATTGGACAGAAAAATGATTGACTCCTTTGCCGAGTATAGTATATTAGATTGTGTAGAAGAATGCCTTAGAACCACGCGGTGTAAATCTGTAAGTTATTACAAAGGAGCCAATTACTGTGAAATCAGTTATGAAAATAAAACTACCGCGAAAGACAAATACAAAGAAGACAAGGGGTGGATCTACAGCGACAGAGAGGACTGGGATCCGGTAAATATATTCTATTATTTATCATAAATTCTAAAAAAAAAAATGGGTAGATTTCACTTAATTGAATTAATCTTACGTTATTATATATGTTTTAAACTTACAGCGTGTTATAAAATCTCGAATAGAGGGGTTTTTTCTCATAAATTACCGAATTAGACTATTGAAATAATCGAAATGTAGAAAATGGTATATACGCGATCGAAAATAATAAAAAAAAATGTAAAATGTTCGAATGTTGTGAAAAACAAATTTCATCTTATTCTACAATATCCTTTTTATCACGAAATTTTTGAAACGTATTATTACAAGAAATCTGGTGTTTGGAAATTAAGATTCTTTCTCTGTAATGACTTAAAATTCTATATAAGAGCTGTGCAATGCATCGTCTTAGGATTTATCCAAATTCTCTAAGATGAAAGTCTTTGATACCCTAAACTAAATTAAGGCAGAAATTGTTTGCCATGTGCTACATGTATAGTTACTATGGTAACATGTTTTAAAGTTTTAAATGGCATTTTTAAACATGTTTATAGCCCAATAGTTAACATATGCGACAAAGCAAGGAATTGACCATAATTATTTCCTGACGTTAGATGCCGGATGTCTTAAATGCATCATAAATATGCTTAGTAAATTAACTATTACATAAGTTACTATGGTGAAAAATTATTCAAAGTCAAAAGAATTATTCATTGAATTTTATAAAATCATGCACGTTAGAATAAAAAGCAATTAAAAAATAATGTGTGAGAAATTTTCAGAAAAGAACCTGGAAACATATACCTAGAAATAAATTGTTATATTCCATTTTGGTTTGTAATATGGTTATAAATCTATAATTGCTCGTATAATAATTAAGCAGTCCATTG
>PRKT01001440.1:7238-24678 GCA_003671525.1 Saccostrea glomerata
CCCCCCCCCCCCTTTGAATTTAAATAAAAATCCTAGATAAACAATTGTGGAAGAAACTCTTTTCCACCAATGGTTTTTAAAAAATAAAAATTAATTATGGATGAAACGTTATACTTTTTAGCAAAATAATGCATTTTTTCCAGCTTGTTCTTGACAAAAAAGTATAAGTTGTCAATCAGCAATGAGGTTTTATGAGTTGTAAGTATGTATTCCATAGCCATGAAATCATCATTTTAGTAAACATACCTTAATAATCACGGTGACATCAGAAAATATATCCACGAGGTCATTCATAAGTCACAGCGTGTATCACTTTTGTCGTTAAACATTTACTTCCGATATTCCGTTTACGCATGCGCAAATTTTTCTGTGTAAAGAAGGGAATTGCAGTAGAATATTACACACACATTGTGTAAATGAAATCAGGAAATTGGCTCCAAATTAACACTCATATATTTTTTATTTTTTCTGATGAAATTTAATCAATCGAAATTTCTGTATCATTTCCGACAATCGCAAAATGTATTTCCGACCTATGACGGAAATACCCGAGATGATGCGATTGGAAATGAATGAGAGCAACACGAAAATGACGTTATTTCAACAGAACACCTGTGTTCGGGTGTCCATTTGAATTCCAGGTGATCAGTTGATTGGTGTATATTCTTGGTGTCTGGTTCAGTGTTTACAAACACACACCCTCACACACACCCTCCCTCACACACACAAACACACCCTCACACACACACACTCACAAAACTTACGTTTTTATGCCCCCGTAAACGAAGTTTCGGGGGCATATAGTTTTTTGTCGTGTCTGTCTCTCTGTCTGTCTGTCTGTCTCTCTGTCTCTCTATTTGTCTGTTTGTCCGCAAAAACTTTAACCTTGCCCATAACTTTTCATTTAGTGAAGCTATGACTTTCATATTTCAAATGTGTATTCCTTGAGACAAGACCTTTCCTTTGGTACCCCCAACTTTGACCTTTTGACCTTGACCTTGGAGTTTGACCCACTTTTACATGAAAATTTTAAAATTTTACTTTGGCCATATCTTTTGAACAGTAAATACCAGGACATTTATACTTCACATATGTAATGTTTGTTAAAAGACCTTTTACTGGATACCAACAACTTTGACTCTTTGACCTTGACCTTGTAGATTTCCTTGCTTGTAAAAGAACTTTAACCTTGGCCATAACTTTTGAACGGTAAGGGATAGAGCTTTCATACTTCATACATGTGATCCTTGTGAAAAGACCCTTCATTAGATACCAAGAACGTTGACCCTTTGACCTTGACCTTTGAGATTGACCTACTTTAAAAAAGCAAACCTTGACCATAACTTTTAAAGAGTTAGGGCCAGTACTTTTATACTTAACATATTTGATCCTTATGACAAGACTTTTCTTTGGGTGCCACCAAATTTAACATTTTCATACGATTGGAATTGTTTGTTTTCACGATTCAAAGATTGTTTTAGAAAAATTTAACACCCTTTTCACCTGGTGTGACCAAAAAACCTTAGCATCAGGCGAAAATCAAAGTCACTTGCGGCTTGTTTAAATTTTGTCCAAAGCTTTCATATTGTAATTAATGGGCGATGAAAATGACGCACAACCTAAAGAAAATTGTGTTTAAATGGGTTTTGATACTTGCTGATTTTTTTAAAGTAATACCAAGGACAATTAAAAACTGAAATGTGCTAATTTAATTAGTTGGTACCAAAAGTAGGGTATTCTCACTGGAAAACAATTGTGAAATTTGAAAGTAAGCTAATGTTAAAGTTTTTTAATAATTACAAAAATCTCAAAGGTCAAGGTCAAAAGGTCAATGCAATTAGTATCAAATGAAAGGTCTTGTTTTTTTTTTAAATGGTACACATGTAGATGGAAAAATTGTGTTAAAACATAGTTTGTTTTGAATGAATTAAAATTTTTTTCTGTAACTATACATATTTGACAGTGCACCATTATACGGAGGCCTCCTCGTCTTGATCTGAAAATAGTGGGAAAATCCATCGTAAAATCAGCGTATAAACAATGGGCTAACAGTTACTCTGAAAAACGTCAGTCAGCATAAATGATAAATTGTATTTGCTGACAAGATCATTGTATCGACCATAGAACTTACGAAATGATGACTTTAAACGAGACTGCTGATATTTTTTTTCATCAACTTGTTTGTCAATAATTTACCTCGTTTTATAAATAATTGATACGGAAAGGATGTTCTTGTATATCAAGTCAACTGAGATATATAAACACAGTATGCATGTGATGAAGTTAAATTGCTGCCTTGACGATAGAAAAGTTAAAGTCATTACGTTTATCATAGAGATTGGTTGTTAGATTACCATTAACGTTTGTTTCAAGTTAAATGTCCAAAAATAAAACAGGTATATCAGATTCTGTGGTATCTTTTATCTCAAGCTCACCAGGAAATATCAATCGACATAAGAATGAAATTACAATTGTTAATTGACAATACGTCGGTGATATATCTAAATGTCGAGTTGAAGGCCACAACGAGTGTTCCTTCTTTTTCATTCATAAGATTTTGCACTCATTCTGCTCCATATTTATATTAAACTTTGTCTGCTTTAAACGGTGTTCAGTTGGCACCCATGGGAATTCAAATAGATTGTTAAAAGACCTGGTCACCAAATGCCACATATATATTGTCATCAGAAACTCAAGCATCTTGTTTATGTCAACTTCAGAGTACTTGTGTGTGCAATCAGAATGTGTTGTAACAAATTAGTTTTGCAAATTCCAGTCGCAAGGTAAGTAAATTTACGAGCTCCATTTTTATTGAAAAAGCCGCTGTCAATGATGTAAACAAGAGGCCCATGGGCCACATCGCTCACCTGAGCACTAAGGGTAGGAAAAAGTAGAAAATGGCTTTTCATTGTAAAGTTTAAATCCAAAAGTAGTTCCATGACCAATCATGGATTTGCTTCTTTTTAGAAAACGATTTTTAAAGAATTTTCCTAAATATATCTTTAAAAAATTTGGTAGACCATTTTGGCCCCGCCCTACCCCCGGAGGTCATGATTTGAAAAAAATTGAATCTACACTACCTGAGCATGCTTCCATATAAATATGATGAATTAAGGCTTTGTCATTCTTGAGAAGAAGATTTTTAAAGAATTTTCCTATATATTTCTATGTAAAACTTTGGTCGGCCATTTTGGCCCCGCCCTACCCCCGGGGGTCATGATTTGAACAAACTTCAATCTACACTATCAGAGCATGCTGCCATATAAATGAGATGAATTATGGCTTTGTCATTCTTGAGAAGAAGATTTTTAAAGAATTTTCCTATATATTTCTATGTAAAACTTTGGTCGGCCATTTTGGTCCCGCCCTGTCCCCGGGGGTCATGATTTGAACAATCTTGAATTTACACTACCTGAGCATGCTTCAATATAAATATGATGAATTATGGCTTTGTCATTCCTGGGAAGAAAATTTCTAAAGAACTTTCCTATATATTTCTATGTAAAACTTTGGTTGGCCATTTTGGCCTCGCCCTACCCCCGGGGGTCATGATTTGAACAAACTTGAATCTACACTACCTGAGCATGCTTCCAAATAAATATGATGAATTATGGCTTTGTCATTCTTGAGAAGAAGATTTTAAAAGAGTTTTCCTATATATTTCTATGTTAAACTTTGGTCGGCCATTTTGGCCCCGCCCTGTCCCCGGGGGTCAAGATTTGAACAAACTTCAATCTACACTACCTGAACATGCTTCCATAAATATATCATGAAAAATGGCTTTGTCATTCTTGAGAAGAAGATTTTTAAAGAATTTTCCTATATATTTCTATGTAAAACTTTGGTTGGCCATTTTGGCCCCGCCCCACTCCTGGGGGTCATGATTTGAGCAAACTTGAATCTGCACTACCTGAGGATGTTTCCCCATAAGTTTTATCTTTCCTGTCACAGTGTTTCTTGAGGAGAAGATTTTTTAAATATGTCACCAAATTTTCGTTAATTCCCAATTATCTCCCCTTGGATGAGGGCGTGGCCCTTCATTTGAACAAACATGAATCCCCCCTTGCCCAAGGATACTTTGTGGCAAGTTTGGTTGAAATTGGCCCAGCGGTTCTTGAGAAGAAGTCGAAAATGTGAAAAGTTGACATACGGACAGACCGACAGACAGACGGAGGCCGGACAAAATGTGATCAGAAAAGCTCACTTGAGCTTTCAGCTCAGGTGAGCTATAAAAGCCTGGACTTTAATTAACCGTGGGGAATGGTTGTGTAAAATGTTCAAAAGTACATTTTACGCTATTTATATAATACGGAAATCCTTATCTTTGCTGCGCTAAATTGAGTGGATTTGGCTCCACCCTAAGGTTACGTGAGAGGCAGGAAGCATGCGATTTAAAAGTTCGGTTTCCTCTCATCCATAGATGCTTTATGCCAAACTTGGTTGAAATTTATTGAGCAGTTGCAGAAAAGAATTCGAAGCTGAAATTTTTTAAATGCTAACACAGGACGACGGACAAAAACGGCTAACAAAAGTGCACCTGTGTTTACTACGCTGATCTAAAAAAAAAAAGTAACAGAGGGGCATATTCTAAGTTCAAATAACATTATGTAGATTATTTAGTTAAAAGCAAAGGGGTTTACTTAATCATTTAGAGACAATTCTTGGACTGCACTGCATCTGTTATTTTTTTGCGAATATATGTACAAATGTCAAAATGGCGATTTTAGTTTTCTACGAACTTTGATCTGCATAAGGCTCATTATACATGCATATTTCTACAGAGGACCAACGAACTCCAAGGAAAGCGACCAATCATATTATAAAACACCAAAATACTCATATACTCAATGTACCCTATAATGTATTTGATTAAGCATTAACTTATTGACCTTTTCAGATTCTCATTTACTCGGCGAGTCATTTAAGTTCATCGACCCAATACCCCCTTTTAAATATAAATTGTAAATCCCCCTCAATTGAAAATATCCTGAAAAACGTAGATGTATTGATTTTAATTAACCAAACTCGGAAACTATTTTGGAAAAAAGTATTTTAGTATCGGAAAATTAATTTTGAATTAATTCAAACAAGCTAGCCAGAAAGATGGAGAAATGCAGCAGTTATCAAAAGAATTTTTTATGAATATTTTTAGCAACCCTATAAACATAATCAAGGGGTATGGCAGGGGGCTGAAAATTTTTTTCAAGGTTAACTACAAAAAAACCCCAAGAGTTTTACTGTTTTAAAGGTAATTTAAATTCATCAAAATCGAGCGAATTAGGGAGGTGGATTATTGGTAATTGAAAAAGAAAGGGGTACTTCACCATATCTGTTACTGAGCCATACCATTGTAAACATTTAACATAAAAGAATGTAACGAAGTGAACGCCCTACTACTAGACTACTGTGTCTGGCAATAAAGGATTAGAATTTAACAAAATTAATTCTGACAATGTATCACGGTTTATATATTATTATAAGATCTTGTTGATATAAAGACAAGAATCATAGAGAAGAATTTTTTAGCAATCATACATGGATTGTAATTCTTCAGAATGAGAAAAAGATATCCTTAGATAACCCAAGCTATCATATTTTTGCTTGATCTAGATCGCAGTCTTCTCTACTGCATTCTCTTATCGGAAGATGGAAACATAGATCTTGACAAGGATGACTGGTATCAGAAACTTAGAGATTTTAGAAGAGGCTGTGACATCGAAAACAGATCTAGAGAAGAAGATGTTCTGTCTATTAAATCAATCTCAGAAACATCTTCTGCTTTTTGCTTAAATAAAAGCATTGTGTTTCCTACCGGTAAAATTGAAGATGACATCGTTTTCAATTATCTGACATTCAATAAAAATTATAAAAAATTTTTAGAGGTGACACCAACTGGAGTTTTGTTAAAATGTTTGCCTTCAGTTTACTTTGAAAGAAATGCTATGAATACTTCTTATATTTCTGATATCATCAATAGAGTAGGAGTGAAATTTGTAAGCCTTCTAAATTATGAAAATTTTCAAGATGAGGAGTCTTTTAAAAAGTATGAGAATGGATTAGCAATTTGTAAGTATTATTTTTATAACACTTTTGTCTTCTTTGTGAATTTTCTTCTGTATTCATAAGTGAAACTACGGTTTCTACAAGACCATTTAAACAATCCCTTTCAATTCTATTGCAGTAAAACTTCCTTTTGCTGTGAAAAACATGGTTTTGTTTTGGGAATGCAATGAATACGTGAAATATGTGGAGGATATCTTGAAAGAAGATCAAAAACCTCTTCAGTCAGTGAACTTAAATAGTCTTTTTGGTTCTTACCTCATAGGATGGCAGACAGACAAGGAAAAAGGTAACGCCTGATAAAACAGCAAAATAAATATTTCTTTTCTTTCAAATAATAGAATGGATAGTTAAATGTTTGATTGTATGTTGTATAAACCCCGTTTGAAAATTATGCACTCTCATAGAGACATCCCCATAGAAAAGCCTCAGATTTAAACTTTAATTTGGCATTCAGGGCCGTTGAGAAGTCATGGCTCTTTTTCGTTTCAACGCTGGACCTACGTTCTAAAGATCTCAGCTGAATGATAAACGGATTTCACTTTAAAGTGCGCTTGGTGATGAAACATTTGCTATCTATTTGTATTCTATCAAATTAACTTAGTCGAATCGAACACATGATTTTTTAGCGCTCTACCGCTTTCAAAAAATATTGAAATTATATGAAATAAAAAGAACGTATTAAGAGCACTTGAACAATAAAAGAGAAAGACATCTAACACTCTGACATAGTATTAAATTTTATGCTCACAATTCTTTATTCGGTAGAACTATATGCAGCATACTGCATATATTTGCCCCCCACAGTATTAAAAATTTGAAATTTCTTAAAATGTGCTGAATTGTATAAATTGTATGAGACATATATATAAACCAAACATAATATAGTTTCAAAGTTGGTTATTGACAACTCTTGTTTTTATGAAGTCACAAACTAGAAGGATTTTGTTTTATTTTAAAAAAAAAAACAAAATGGTCAAAATTTTAGCTTTTAAATATATAGAGCGCTGGCCTGCTCAAGAACAAAATTTATATATTTTTTTAATATTATCATTCTACACATTGTATCAAAATATTTATATATACAGTAAAACACGTTTAGTACGAACACGGATATAGCGAATTCATGGATATAACGAAGTTTTTCTGGGTCCCCGGCAAAATTCTTAACAAATCTTTGTAAAATTTTACGGTTATAACGAACTCTGATATAACGAATTTACGGATATAGCGAACTGATTTTGAGTCCCGTTGAGTTAAATATAATGAATTTTACATCTTTTATAACGAACTCAAAAAGATTTCAAAATTTGAATAATTGAACTGACTTTATTTTCTCTCAGCATTTGTATATAAAATTCAATTCATAATAAAAACTAAGTTATCGAATTTATGTTTTGTAATATTTGCTTCCCTAACATATTTAATAGTAACACTTGAAAGAAAACATGCATATTGCGAATTCGCTATATATGATTATACAAATTTGTTATACGGATATAACGAATTACGGATATAGCGAATTAAATTCACAGGTCCCCAGGACTTCGCTATAACCGTGTTTTACTGTATTTTTTGATATTATCATTCTACACATTGTATCAAAATATTGAGCCTAAGCAGACCTGCACTTTGTGACTTAACTCAAAATACTAACGAAATACAGTGTATATACATTTTTTCTTTAGAAATCATGAAAATTTTAAATTTACGTCATTTAATGACGTCATTTTAAACATATAACTTCATTGCTTATGAAAATATTCAATGCCTTAATGTCAGCATATATCACCCTGTTTTAGAACATAATGAAATATTTAACCGTCAAAGTTTGATTTTGGGGGCAAGTATTGATGATTAACGAATTAAGGCCTTTTAGTGACTTAGAAATGATTCCGGATCTCCTTGATACGTGCCAAGTGTGTTGGCGTTATTAAGTGTGGGTTTGATTTACAAAATGGTAAAAATATTTTTTATCACTTAAAATCAATAAAAACCTGCATTAAAATTATAAATGTATTTAGAAAATAGTACAGAACTGTAATACCTTAATTCTTCCTTTAGTAGTTCCCCGTGGGATCCGGGTTGGAATAGGTCCTCAGTACCCCCTTGCTTGTCGTAAAAGGCAACTAAATGGGCCGGTCCTTTGGATGAGACCCCGTGTCACAGCAGGTGTGGCACGATAAAGATCCCTCCCTGCTCAAAGGCCGTAAGTGCCGAGCATAGGCCTAAATTTGCAGCCCTTCACCGGCAACGTGACGTCTCCATATCAGTTAAATATTCTGGAGAGGGACGTTAAACAGTATACAATCAATCAATCAATCCTTAAGTAGCTATCAGTCACTACACATATCAAAAAAAAAGAAAATTGCAAGGGTATCAGATATCATACATTTTATTTGCAGTTAACGGGGAGTTTTAAAAAAAGGGTTCTTTTCATGCATTCTATAGCAGAATTTATATTTGTACCCGCATTTTCTAAAGAAAGTTCGAGCATATTATTGTTACTCATGTTCGTCCGTCCGTCCATGCTTTTCTTCCTCAAACTTCTGTTACATTTACAGTAGCATAATCATCTATTGGCAGATGATTGGCGTTGTCATATAGATGTGCAGTAAGGTTTCGAAATTTTGATTTTCTCCCGGGGGTCAAAAATGGGGGTCGAAAAAGGACGTTTTTATGCAAAAAGCCCCATCTTCTCTGAACTTCTGCTACACAGTAGCCTTATCATCTTTTGGGAGATAGTTCGTGTTGTCATGTAAAAATGTGTAGTAAGGTTTCAGAATGGACCTGTATATGGAAAAAACCCTCTTCCGTTCCTACATTTTACTCATTAGCCTTATTATCTTTTGGAAGAGGGAGGGTGGTATCATGTAAGAGTTCAATAAGCTTAAAAGTGTCCATTTCTTTTGCACAGGGGGGTCAAATAGGAGTAGGAAAATGACAATTTTTCTTTAAAAACACTGGTAATCTGAACTCCTCCTACATTTTACACAGTAGCCTAATCATCTTTGGTAGATAGTTGGTTGTGTCATTAAGATGTACATTCAGGTATCAGAATTTTTATTTTGCCCCTGGGGTCAAATGTTGGTCGAAAATGACGTTTTTTTAAAGTTATGAATCATATCGAAAAGGATGTGGAGATAACGAACAGTATTCAATATCAAAGTCCATAAAACAATACAAAATAAGAGCAGAGCAAACAGGGGCCTCCGAAACATCAGAGGTGGCACCAGGCGCCATTGAGGAGTGAACATCCCTTGCTGACCGGTCACACCCGCCGTGTGCTCCTTGTCATGATCGTGAAATCACGGAAAAATCCGTCGTCAATTCAGTTTATACATAATTGGCTACAATTAGTATGAAAAACGTCAGCCAGCATTTGACTCAATGATAAATTGTATTTGCTGATAAGGTCATTGTATTGACCATAGAACTTACAAAATGATGACTTTAAACATGATGACTGTTATTCTTGTTTCATTAACTTGCTGGTCAACAATTTACCTTGTTTTGGAAATTGTTCATACGTAGAGCAAACTCTTGCATATCGAATCAACTGAGATATATGCATTCCGTATGCAGTTGATGAAGGTATATTGCTGCATAAGTAAAGGAAATTGACGATAGAAAAGTTAAACTCATGACGTTTATCATAAAGCTTGGTTGTTAGATTACCATTAACGTCTTCTCAAGTAAAAGATAACGAACCTTATTAAAGATCAAAAGTTCATAAAACAATGCAAAACTTGAGCAGAACATACAATGACCTCCAAAAAATCTCAAAAGGGATCAGGTGCCGTGGAGAAGGGCTCAGTCACTGTTGACCAGTCAAATCTACCGTGTGCTCCTTGTTTTTGCCCCGAGGGTAAAATTGGGGTCGAAAAATGACTTTTTATGCAAAAATTCCTAGGTTCCCAGGACTCCTCCTACATTTTACAATGCAACCTAATCCTCTTTAAGGAAATGGTTGGTGGTGTCATGTAGATGTGCAGTAAGGTTAAGGAATTTTCTTTTTTAACTGAGGGGTCATATGGGGGTCGAAAAATGACATTTTTTAATGGAAAAAAAAACCTGGTTGTCTGTTGTTCTCCTACATTTTTAACATTAGCTTCATTATCTCTTGGGATATGGTTGATGGTGTCATGTTGATGTGCAGTAAGGTTTCAGATTTTTCATTTTGCCCGGGGACGGAGTTCAAATAAAAAATAACGTTTTCTTTAATGCAAAATGCCCCTGGTTTCCTGAACTCCTCCTACATTTCTAACAGTAGGCTAATTATCTTTTTGGAGATGGTCGATATTGTCCTGTAGATGTGCAGTAGGGTTTTGCAATTTATAGTTTACACTTGGGGGTCAAATGGGAGTCGAAAATGACGATTTATGAAAAACGAACCTGGTTCCTTGAACTTTTTGAAATGAGGGTTGAAAATGACTTTTTTATGCAAAAACCTCCTTCTTCCATACCTCTATTTTACACATTTAGCTTAATCATCTTTTGGGAGAGTTAAATTTTTTGAAAATTAGGCAAAATATCAAGGCCAAAGGGTAAAAAATCACAGCATGCTGGGAAACATCTTTAACCGGTAGTGTACGTTAATGTCAACTGTGAAAGTCATATCTCTCCTCAATTAAAAGTAATAAGGAAATACAATTTTTTTAAAATGTAGGTTAAATTTTATGGTCAGGGTGAAATAGTCAAAAGTTATGATACATTTGGAAAGGTCTCATCACAGGTAATATACATGCATGTATGATATGAATGCCCTGTCTTTTCTCTTTCAAAATGATCAGTTTAAAGCAATATACATTTATCACCTGCATACGGAGTGTACATAGGTCACTTGATTCGATACGTAAGAACATGCTATACTTATGAACAATATCTGAAACGAGATAAATTATTTACAAGCAAGTTGATGAAACAAGAATATCAACATTCTCGTTTAAAGTCATCATTTCGTAAATTCTATGGTCGATACAATGTCCTTGCCTGCAAAAATAATTTATCATTGAGACAAATGCTGAATGACGTTTTTCAAACTAATTTTTAGCTCACTATTAATAAACTGAATTGACGACGGATTTTTCCGTGATTTCCCGATCATGACAAGGAGCACACGGCGGGTGTGACCTGTAAGGAAGGCATGTTCACTCCTCAATGACATTCGGTCCCACCTCTGATATTTTGGAGGTCCATAGTTGCTCTTCTCCTATTTTGTATTTGTATTTTTTTTAAGGACTCTGAGATTGAATATTGTTCGTTAACTCCATATCCATCTTCTTGCAAAGTTTTCTATTAAAAGTCGCCCCCTTTTTCAAAAAATAATTGTTTTGGTAATGTATTATCTAAAATAATGGAAATTTAATACATTAGTTAAAGAAATCACAGTGATGGTAATAATTATTTAATTCCTGCATTCTTGAAGTAATAGTAATGAAATGTAGTATTTTACAATGCTATTCGCCCGCAGTGTGTCAATCATATGATCTATAATTCTCAGATTTAGTTCTTACAGATATGTATATATGTTTCGACATGAAGAGTAAAACGTGTTAAAAATTATTTTTTAAAAAAATCTTTCCCAGGTGATTAATCAATCAACTTTGATTTTCACATCACCATCAATTAATTTTATTTCTTCTTTTACATGTCGAATGGTTCTTGCGCTTAGAGTATCCGGAAATGTTTCATCATCGTTCTTAATAAAAATATTTACAACAACACTTATTTTGAAGATTGATCTACTAAATTACAAAACAATCAAAAATAAATGAAAATTAAAGTTAAAGACTTTTTTCATCAATAATAATTCTATCAACACAGTATTTCTATTATCAAATTTCCAAACCTGTAAATCCTTGCAATTGCATTCGTAATTTGTCCCTTTTAAATGATTTGTCTTTCCCTTCAATGAAGACTGAATGATTAGTAAACCCTGGGTGCAAGATGAGCTCACAGTGAACAAAGAGTGAGCAAACCTTGAATGTTAAACGTGAGTGCATGAGGAATTCTGAACGTAAAACTGTGAAAGCTAAACAAATGGTGAACGTTGAGGAAAATTAAAGTTAAATGTTTTGGGAATTATAGTAGAACAAGAAAACAGGGAAAAATCGATAATTGCGGGTCACCCACATACAGTGTACAAATATTGTGTATTTTCTTTACAGTTTTGGACAACCTCTTTTTTTCCCAGACGAAATGGAACGTTCTAGTGTCAATTTTGACGTCAAAGTTCTACAGCATTTGCTTGATCGCACCATGGAAGGAACACTCAAAAGAACTCCAAAGCGCCTTTCCTGTTTTAAGGTTCGAGTCGAGTGTGGAAGAGAGTGACATCAACGAACTGGTGGATATTTTTAAAGTACTGAAAAAAGAAAACAACACCGTCAGTTTTATATCAGACGATACCCGCCATCAAGTGATGAGTTACTTCGTGAAGAATTGCCTGATAACTGACGATGACTACGAGAAATACATCAAGCTGTCATCAACAGACTCATTGTTGGAGTACGTACGCCCTTGGTCGTATGAGGGACATGAAAACGAACGATGCCTGTACCTACCACAGAAAATAGAAGATTTACTGATCGAAAAACTTGGAGTTGAAGCCCTTCTTCACGTTATGATAGAGTTGCATTCTCCAGACAATGTTTTTGTCTATTTATTGGAGCACGTCAGGAAAAAAGTGCAAGAGAACTGTAAGTAACCCTGCAAACGGATTACAATTCCTGATTACTTCTAATGGGGATATAAAAGTTATCAAACATCATTAGAGGTATCTGAGTTTTTATTCTAAAGACTCGCCAAATATTAAATGTATTTCATATCAGACATATAGTTAAAAATGTATATAAGTATCTATAATTCATAATTTAAAACGTTATTATATTGCTAATTTGTTATTTCTCATTTAAAATATCAGACAAAGAAACCATGAGTGAGGATATGACACAAGGCAATGATACATAAAGAGTAACAAATACGGAAATACCTATATGCAGAGCTATTTCGTTTTTTGTTGGATGTGCAGCTGTTTGTATAAAAACCTACGGTTACCAAACATATAATGTTTACTTTTTTTTCTGAACAATACGAAATGGTATATTTGATATCTTAAAAAGTATCGTCAAAATTATTTCTGATTGTTTCAAAACAATTGTAACGTGCGCCGAATACACAAATCTCTTTTTTGCCCCCGATGACACACTTACAACAACACCAGGTAAAAAGAAATAAAACTTTAACAGATTTTAATGATAAAAACAAAGAATCATATTATACCATAAACACATACAATTACCGTAACCACCCCCCCCCCCAAAAAAAAAATAAATAAATAAAAAATATTCGCGACAGGATTTACTCAGTTGTTAGTCAAAAGGGAAGTCCTCCAGCTCCACGGACATCGATCGCTATGTACACGGCAATACTTCCACGGTTAGCCCAAAGCTTAAACCGAATTATAAAGTATGAAAACGTCCACCATTCCCGTGCCGAATGTCTAAAGTGTCTTGGATCTCCTGTCTCCCAGACGATCGCGTTCTGGTGTTCCTTGGCTGTAGTCGCGACATCCGAGAACTTTCGAAGGAAAACGATTGACGTCACACATAACAGTCAAACACAACAGCTGATGCAATATTTATATTAATAATTTTAGTGTATCAAAACACAATTATTAGTAAAGGGTCTCATTGTCCTGTATAAATCTCAGATATCCGACGACTTTCCGTTACCTGATGCAAGAGAATTTGTTATTTATAGTATTTCTTAGTTTTGACTTTAAAGACAGCTTCACTTTTTGTGGCGTGTTTATTCTTTACTTGCAATATATCGCCTGAAACGCGAGAGAGATAATAACTGTTCATTTCGATTTCAAAGGCGTCACGATTTCAGCTTATTCTTGCAGAGTTATCGTATTCGAAGTATTAGTTCATAATTTTTATTATTATTTTTCTTGATACCTTGCAAACGTAACTATAGAATGAAGAAACAATACAGTTTTAAATGCCAAATCAGGCCTAATCATCTAATTAATCACAATCTATTTTTCTAGTTACTTAGAACAGCTAGATCTTTGATTCTATTGCCCTCAGTCGTTTGCCTTAGTCAATAGAACACATTGAGCTGTGCCTATCACAAACACAAATAGGTTCTTATGTTAAGCTTGGTAAGGTATGAAATGAATGCCCCAAAAAACATGCGTGACCAATATAGATTAGTGATCAGCTATTTTAAATTTGGGCATGGTGCAACCAATATGGAATTGCTCCTATTTTTAAAGTTAAGGTAGGATTCTTTTCACACAAAACTGTATTTCTTGTATTTAAGAATTAATGAATTTTTCACAGAATCAAGAAGACACTATTACTTAGAGATGGTATCAGTTTGATACATTTTGACCGTTTTATGTTAAAGTCAAGGTCAAGTCAAGGTGATTACATTTTCCATGGACATTAAGAATAAAAACGACTGCATCTAATCATGCGATACTCTCTTCTAATTCAAACGCTTAAATATATTTCTTTTTGCAAAAAAGCTATTACCATATAAGGTCTATAAGATAATATTACCAAAATGACACAAAAAGTTCAACAAAAATGAATTTTGGTTAGTCCGAATTTTCTCTTTTTTGGGGTCTAATTTTTGTGATGTTAGGGTTATTTTTATATGCGCCCTATTTTTAATTTTTTTCTTATTTTCACGTATGGTAAATAAGTCTTTTAACCGTTTTGACCGTTTAATAGGAGAGTAAAAAACACGTTCTACCGATTTTTGGCTTATATTTATACTTAGATTGGAAGCTTTTAAAATCTAGCATAATTGTAGTCTGTTTGGAAATTCATATTTATTTGATAATTTTTAAACCCTTGTTATTCATTTAGCTAACAGTTGAAAAATTCTCCACGTCCTTGATTATGTAAAAATTATAAATAAATTCATTGTTCTATAATGATTTTGAGACGCCGACATTCCGCTAAAAATATAGTCTCTGCTAGGTTTCAAACACAGTTTACCATTTCTATTTAAGAATGTACAATTGTGATGCTGGAACAAAAAAATCGTCTTTTAAATCTCTTTCACTCTGATAAACATGACATAGCAGCAAATATAAATTGAATGTTTCATTTAGTCAGAAACCAGAGAAGAATCCGATGTTAAGTGAAAGGAAATTTATTCATGAACATGCCGTCCCCTGAACAGACTTGTCACATGCAAATCAAAGTTTGTTCGTCTTTTTTTTCAAAAGTTAACGTGTTGTAAACATAATGTATCTTCGTCTTTTTTTTTTAATGAGAAATGCTCATGGATGTCAAACAAATGACAATTTCCAATCCGTTTATCTCTTTTCAAACATCGACTTCGTCTCTTTTTCAATCGTAGTGCTCTCTATAAACTTGTTTTGAATGTAAAAAAAAAAATATTTCTTTGTTACCTGCAATTTATTTTTTTCAATTTACAGTGAAAGTACCAGAAGAAGTATTGGATTGGGATTATGATGCGAGATGTATATACGTAGAGTGTGCAAAAAAGGGAAAAAAGACAATACATAGGGCTCGTGCGATGATTGTTGGGTGTGCCGGTGCTGGGAAAACTACTCTTCTAAAACGTCTACAGAAATTTGGAATGGCGGATATAAAGAAGGTGCAACCTACTGTAGGATTGGAAATCCATGAAGATATGTTTGAACTTAATAAGGACTCTTGTTTAAGAGGTATGAGGAAGTTGTTATAAATACTAAGTATTACTAATTATGTTCCAAAAACGAAGTCGTTTCACACGTTGTTTTTTTCTGTTTTTATTATTTAAGTCTTTCTCTTCAGCGGAAAACCTTTTTGTTATTCTTTGGTTTCTTTTTCACTTTCATTATTAAGATATTTCATCCTGAGCGGAAGACCATTCTGTTATTCTGGGAGATTTGGTAGAGAAAATCCTAGCCTTGATAAAGGCACGGCTACGTGTCTTTATTGGAGAAAAAATAATCAGCAGACCTGATTGATCGATCTTATTTTCAACAAATCTCAAGAAATGAAATTGAACACAATATATATATTATTTGTTTCTTGACACCCGTTGTGTGGTTACAAACCACGTATGTTCTCGTATTTCTTTTTTTTTTGCTCTGATGCAGTTTTGACATCAGGATTGTTTAAAGTATTAAGCAAAATTGAAAACAAATCATTATTATTAACTTGCCGATCCTAGGATTAACAAACTTCATGTCATAAATATAAAATTAATGATTGCGGGGGAAAAAATGCCGATTATATGAAAGCAATATATCTTTATCCATCAATTAAAATAAATTATCATAAAGTTAAATCAACATTAATAAAAAAAATATTTATATAAATCCAGATTTGGAAAAAAACCAAAGTCAACAGCTGCTTAAAAATATTCGGTCGATTTGTAATTTTGAAACACATTCACTCTTTCAGAAAAATAAAACCCACATTAGTACCGTTATCGTAGAATTGATTATTTGTGAATTGACTAACTTTAAAAGTCATTGTCATTTCATGCTCTTATACATGGTTGTTTTGGTCGAGTTACATATTTTCATAATTCTACTTTAATGTAATTATCAGGGGTGGATCCATCAAGTTTTGAAAGGGGGAGGGGGGGGGGGAAGTCAGTGCCCACAGCACTAATACAAAGAATCTCACGTCGGCCACTTCAAGTGCCTACATGTAGCTTCATTTATTAGAAGGGGGAACGCCAAGAAAAATTGACAAGCAAAAACAACAACAACATCCCCCCAAAAAAGCAACAACAAAACAAACAAAAAACAAAACAAATACAAAACCTATGCACCACACTCTAAAATCCTTTTTTGGGAGGGGGTATGGGGGGGGGGGTCCTGTAACTTTTCTGTTCGGTACATTGTTTTCAAATGCTTAAATCTGTGTATTTTCTGGCAACAAAAATGTAAAGGGAGCTTCCAAATCAAAGTTTTAATACAACAGCAAAAGATTATTCTCAGAAAAAGTAAACCCCCTCACCTGCATACTACGGGAACATTTAAAACCTTCATCTTCATTTATTAAAAATATTTTATGCATGCTTCTAAAAATTAGTTACTTCTGAAGATGATCTAAAAATGTTATAGCTAAAGTTTGCCAGAATTTTCCTTGCGTGTTAATTGTAGGTGGTCGGAGCCCTTAGCCGGTGTTGTGAAGGTACACAGATGAAAGAAAATACTCGAAAATTAACAGATCTATCGAGCAGATACAGAGATTTTTTTTTATTCTTTTTTTTCCAAGAATTAGACCTATATATATCTATATTAAAAATCTCTCTCTCTCTCTCTTTCTCTCTCTCTCTGTGTGCGTGTGTGTGTGTGTGTGTGTGTGTGTGTGTGTGTGTGTGTGTGTGTGTG
>PRKT01001440.1:25111-39710 GCA_003671525.1 Saccostrea glomerata
TTGTTTTTGTTTTTTTTTTTTTGTTTTTTTTTGTCAGTTAAACTAAATGTCTTTTTACAACTTTTTTTTCAATGAATATGTAAATGTACATATGATATGAACTTGCATTGCATGAACAGCATTATCAAGTGAAACAACTAAAGACGACAAACAAATACTGAGTGTGGTGGACTTTGGAGGACAGTGGGCATATTACGCCTGTCACCAAGTTTACCTCAGCGGAAGAGCCTTCTACCTCCTGGTGATAGACATGTCCAAACCATTCAAGGAAAAGGTTGACAAAAGTCATTGTGAACAGCGGGGCACAATCTTTGCGGACTGGACTTACGGAGGTATCGTAAAAAGAATATTTATATCTATGAATAAATATACTCTTATCTGTAGTATATGTATATATATTTTTTTAACTATTAAGCTGGGAAATTAAATACATTACAGCTAGGCATATCAAGAACACTTTTCTAAAATGATAATTATCCGATCCTCAGCCATTTAGGATAGCAATTTAATTCATAATTCAAAAAGTATCAAAATGAGTCTTGAAATTGAAATATTTTCATGCGACAAATTTGATTTTCAGTGTATACTTCGCAATGTGTTTCTTTTTTTTGTAGTTCTTAATAGGTCTTATAAAAAGTTTTTAAACCAAAAAAGTTGCACATTTAAAGAAATCGTGATTGTTTGAATCAACCCTAAGATACCAATGTTTTTTAAATGATATGAATTAAGAAGTGAATAATGGTGTTTTGCAATGAACTGAAATGCCTTATTCATTATGCATTGTAAAATGATCAAAGTAAATAGAAGAAACTAAATTAACGTATATGCAGAAATATCTTGCAGTTTTTTCAAAAGCCTGGATTACTATGACTTTTATTCCAAAAAAAATATTTATTTGTTGATCAAATCTCAATTGCAAAATACATAATATGCCTTTTATTCGAATTTCCAGATAATTTATTTGAATTCTATAGTGTGAATAGCTTTAAAATGAAGATTGAAGAATTATCATAGGATGGAACACATTACTAAAATGTAAACTCACTGAATTCTTACATTTTTGTGAGCATTCTGAAAAGCACATCTCAAAAGAAGTCTTTTGAGTAACATTTTTGCATATAAAATTTTTTCGTAGTGCACCGTTTTACGCACATCTCGGATGAAAAATGAAAAGGAAGTGTAAAGTTTGTTTAGTTTGACACTTTGATCAGACTTTGTGTCTTATAACTATGAGGTCAATCTGGTATGCCATGTTGCTATTGTTTTAGCCATTTTTCAAAATCCAATGATAGCAAAAAGGCGAAGGAATCACTGTCTAGTTAGCATAATATGACAGGGACAACACTGATAGTGGGAAACATGGGATAATTTATGCATAACGGGCGAAAAAATTCCTTATGTTTCCAATTCATATTGAAATAGCATTGTAAATTTAGTCTTAAAATGTAGAGATAGATTTAAATTAAAAGAGGACTCCCCTGCCAATTTCAATGGCCCTCACCTACTGACGCCAGACACAAAGGCAGCCACGCAAGATTTTCATGCATATTAGGCCTCCTTAGCTCCTGAACTATCGACCTGCCTAATCAACATTCCAAAAGAATTATTAAGAAATAAGCTGCGCTAACATTCAAAGAGTATTCACAGAGAAAAAAATAGAAATGGAAATATATATATTTATATTTTTGAATTATTTGCATGAACTTAAACGCACTGTTTGAAATACCCACTACTTGAAATTTCTACTAAAATGCTTATATATTCTGTTCTCTGACCACGCAAATTGAAAGATTAGAGGGAGAGTTTAAAGGTAACATTACCCAAGATTACATATGACTGTCATAACAGAATTGCATGATGTTGCAGTATGTCAATGCACGCGTTATAGTGATTAATGGTTTTAATGCATCTGTGGTAAATGTTACTACTTTTGCAACGAATAAAATTGACTTTTTTCTTCAATTTATCTGAGCTTGCATTATGCATGTTAGATGTTTGATCTAAATTTTTTTGTTTTATATTTTGTTTCCATTTCTCAACCCTATTCCTTACGATTGTCATGAAACGTGTTCTTAATATTTAGAGTATGTTCTATTTTGGTTGAGATCTGTTCACACGTACTGTGCTGAAGACACATCAATAATAATCGTAGCTACACACAGCGAGAATGTTACCTTAGAGGTAAGAACGCAGGGAAGTACTTAAAAGCATTTTGCAATGTTTTCTCTTAAAAATGAAAATATCGATATGTTCTATATTGATAAAACATTATTTATGTAGGATAAGGATAAATTTTATGACAACCTCTTGGATTTACTACCAGCTGATTCAAATCTGAAAGAGTATTTGAAATGCGAAAGGTGTTTCTTCGTCAGTTTCCCTGTTGACAGCGATGGAGAGTTAGACCCTTTAACTGAATTAGAAAAATACATTTCCTTTATTGCCAAAGACAATATCTGGACAAAAAATATTCCCAAAAGTTGGACTAGAATTGAACTTGCTCTACTTGATTTGAAAAGAGATTCAAAGAAAATCGTTTTGATGGAAGAACTGAAAAGGAAATACTGGATGTTTGATAGAGAAGAAATATCTGAGAATGGAGATAAATTTAAAGTTGCTCTTCGCTTTTTTCATGACATAGGAATGATTCTCTACATTAATGAAGAGAACCTTTCAGATACCATAATTGTTGATGTCCAGTGGTTTGTCGATACTTTCAAATTCATCATATCAGACAGGAAGCATATTCGAGATTTGGCAGAAACTAACAGAGAATGGCAAGAATTAAGTGCAACTGGTTTTCTCCGGGATAGATTTCTCAGTCAAATCTGGAAAAGCTTGTCCATTGATTTACAGCTTAAACCGACCATATTGCATTATATGCAGAGATTGGGGCTTGTGGCAATAGGGACAAACAAACACTATGTTCCATGTATGAACAAAAGAGACTTTGGTAGAAAGGAGCGGATCGCCTTACTGGAAATGGAGATAAAATCCTCTGTGCTGGTGCTGCATTTTCACTTTTTACCATTCTTCTTCTACTGTCGATTGATAGTTGCCTGCATTGTGGAAACAGAATGGAAGGTTGTGGAAGATGATGACATGCCATGCCTGTTTAAAAACGTATGTCTTTTTAAATACGAAGACCACCGTATTGCCTTAGTTGTGACATCATCTGCAATTCAAGTCCAGATTTTTCGATCAATAAACGCATCTATTGATTCCTCTATCGCTGCACACATTAGAAGTACACTTGATCAAAAATTACGATATTTGACAAGCACATTTCACAAACCAGTTGCATACAGGATTGCATTTCAATGTTCCAGCCAAGATGTGCTATGCGAAAATGAGAAGTGCTATATTTATGAAGAAGAAATATCCGGAAAAGGACAAACATCGTGTCCACGACATGAACTAACAAACCGTCATATGGTTGACGAAGAAAATCTCACAAAATTATGGAAAGTCGTGAGTTTTTTAAAGCTTAATCAAAATTACAAGGATTTATTCATTTACCACGTTATTCATATGACATGTACTCTTTTCCATTTTCTCTCAATTGAATTGTAATTTAGTAAGAGGCTAATAATATTTTTTCAGCAAAAAATGTGCTGTATATATTCGCTTTATTAAAAACTTCATTTTTATTTTAGAGAACACCAAGTATTTCTTCAGCTGAATGTGGAAAAGGTAAATATATATATATATATATATATATATATATATATATATATATATATATATATATATATATATATATATATATATATATATATATATATATATATATATATATATATATATATATATATATATATATATATATATATATATATATATATATATATATATATATATATATATATATATATATATATATATATATATATATAATTTTGTGTGCCACGTCAAATACAAGAAATGTTATTTTAGTATACATGTAATTCAGATTAATTTTTGACAGTCCCACTGACAAATGAGGAGAAGATTACAAGACTTGTGCTTTTAGGAAGAGACGCTATGCAAGAATATTTTGATTTAATATTTCCTTTGGAGGATTTGCAAAAATGTCTTACAGATTTCAAGGAGTATCTTAGTAAGGGGCAGTTTAAATTCACGACAGATGAATTAAACATTGTTTATCCAGGTACTATTGTAATACTGAGATATACATTTAAATTTAAAGATGTAGAAATAATCAAAATATTTAGTTTTTTTACTCTACTTGACATAACACGTGAAAAAATCATTTCCTTCATTTTATCAAAAAAACAATCAAAAAAAAAAAAACAACAAAAAAACAAAACAAAACAAAAAAAAAAAATAAATAAAGTGTTCGTTTTTGCCTCACAGCTTCAGGTTCAGTTGTGACATCTTCTCAATTTGATGTACCTATAATGTACAAATTACTGAGAAATTTTGGAAACCATGTTACTCCACCCACTAAAGGATGGGGGAAAGAGCCAGAAGTTGGACAGAAAACTCATGGTGACGACATTGAAAGAATCCGAAAGTATAGGAACAGGTCTTCACATAATTTTTTCAGTAGAGGAAACATGGATGGCGACGATTTTATTATCTTTTGGGAAGAATTGTCACAGGTGAGAGTATAGTATTTTTCAGTTAACTTGTCTTAAAATGTCATGTCCTCCATACAGAAGAGTTGTTTAATACATTTAAAATTAATATATATATATATATATATATATATATATATATATAGATATAGATATAGATATAGATATATATATATATATATATATATATATAATTTCTATGGTTTGTGATAATTTTTATATATATATTTTTTTTACAATTCCATGGAGGGATAAAAAATGTTTTAATTATCCCAAGTTGTAATCCAAATATATCCCAATTAACACTGATTCACAAGCAACAAGTGTAAACCGGGAAAGGTTTATGTTAGTTTATTATACTTTTCTATTGAAGGCAATAGTAAGGCTCACCAATGGCTCTTTCCAAGGCAGAATCGACAGCATACGAGAAAAGGTTTCAAAGGTACTCTCGAGACTAAAAAAAATAAATAAAATTTCATTATAATTATATAATTAAGATATATCCAATCAAAATAGACATATATATGTAAAAGGAAAATGGACAACGTCTGTTTCAAGTTTCTATTCATGAACAAAATTAATTATAAACCATAATAAGCGAACGTCGTTTAAGAATAAACATTATATTAAGATATTGATTAATATTCATTTCAGGATGTGTTGTAGAAAAAGACGCAAATAGAAAAAAAATCATAGGTGATCACAACATCTAAAGAAACTATACTTTTTGTGTTGCCATGCAATAGTTAACGTACTCTTTCTAGAGAGATATAATACTGAAGATTCCTTGATATAGGCGTGAAAAAAAAATCGTGTAATTTCGCAAGACGCACCTCTCCCGAAAAAAAAACTTTCGTTATTTGACGTTAAAGAGGCATTTCGCGATGAAAAGTGCTCGCAAAAAAAATAAGGAATATACGGTTATCAAAATATAAGTAAATAGATATTTACAATGTATTCTTTTCCTGTGTATTGTAAAAGTTACTTAATCGTTATCTAAGAACAACGCAATAAATATTCCATTGGTATTAGGAGTATTGGTAAAAAAATGAAAAAAAAAAATGAAAGTGCATAATATTTTTAAAAGGGTGTTTTTCACAGCACCCCTAACAAAAAATACTATAGTAAACTATAGTTAACTACAGTTTACTATAGTTAACTATAGTACAAAAGTGAAAACTTTGGAACTTTGATTTACAACGGTGAAAACTTTGAAATTTTGATTTACTATGGTAAAAACTTTGGAACTTTCATAAGTTCTATAAAACCCTTGGAATTATGTTTCTGCTTTCCATTCAGTACATTTTATGAAATTTGAAGAATAAGATTCATTAAAGTTTCAGAGAACGTATTATAAATCTGACATGTCTCCTAAAAAAACAAAGTACAAGAAATGAATTTTAATGTAAAAATCGTCTCTTGCACCGATAAATAAGCAATATTTATTGCCATTTATTGGGAAAAAAATTCTATAAGATAAAGAATACGTCAATTAGAATCAACATATTTGCTTTCTGAACTTCAGATAACATTTTTTTTCTACTGTTAAATGTAAATATTGCATTTAGATTAACTACTTTCGCAGGTAGGTTAAGGTTACAACCAAATATTCTACTTGCCTATATGTTATGACGTCATAGTAAGCTATATGACGTGAGGTTTAGAGATAATAATTTCTTAAAATCGATATCTTAAATTGATTTGAGGTCGTAAAAATGAATCAAAATATGCAGAGGCATAATATAAACGGAATTTTGTCGTTCCTGGGCCACTGTAGTTATCACAGGGTTACATACCAGAACCCGTGACGTCATAACCGTTGATCATGCAGTAGCAGAATGAAACTAAAATGTAACGAGAATTGATGTAAACAAACACAAGAAATCAGAGTTAAAAAGCATTTAGAATGAATATCATGCGTGATTCTTGTGGGAATAAAGCGTATAAATAAGGTATGGTAATATATTTTTGCAATTTCTTCGTAACATTATAGCAGGGACGGTTTTTACTTGCCGATCAGGCTTTCCTCTATCGTTCGTTACAAAAAAGATGCAAAAGTTCAACACTACACCGCATACCTTGAAACTTAATTTTTGTTTCTATCTAAAGTTCTTATTCTTTTGTTTTTGGAAAGTGCTGCTAGAATCGTATGTTTTACGGGAATTGATGCTTTTTTTTTCAGTGTTATGAACAAAATATAAAAATTTTGGGAAGGTTTCGTCCGAAATTGTTGAATAATTATTTCTACAATAGGACAGTACGATTTTAGCAGCACTTTTCATGGAACAAAGATGTTTTTACTAAACTATTATTACAAATTGAAACTAATTATCCCCGGGGTGGTATTAAACTTTTCACTTTTTCATTAAGGGATATTTTCTAATTATAGACGTCACGTGGTGACGTCGTGGTGAAGTGCCTCCTGTAATAATAATAATAATAATAATAATAAAGCCTTTATTTATCCAGGATGACATACTTTAGCAACAATGCTAGTTTTCAATATGGTCCTGCATTAAAACATACATACAGACAGATATTAGTAAAACACAGTTTAAAAGAAATAGAAAACATATAAGAATTTAAAAGAAAGAAAAGAAATCTAAGATAAAAGAATATGAAACAAAATTAAGACACATGGTGGTATTCTCTTAAATAGTTTCTTTTAAAACATAAAACACTTGTCGCACTTCTTATATTTTCACTCAGTGTGTTCCATAGATTGCTGCCTGAGACAACAAAATATCTCTTATAGTACTCAGTTTTTGCCCTTGGTACATACAATAAATTTGAATTGGAATTTCTAGTTTGTCTTTGACTAACATTTGATACATAATTAAACACGTTCAAATAATCAGGCATCAATCCACGTAATACTTCATAAACTAAAGTGACTTTTCTAAAAATAAAATAATCTGATAGGGGCATCCAATTCAGTTTTGTAAACATGACAGTAGATGGCGTTTGAAAATTTCTGATGTTCAAAATGACCCTAGCAGCACGTTTTTGTAATATTAATAATTTTTTCACATTTTCAGCATTTTTTGGATTACTCCATATAGTACAACAGTACGTAAAATGAGGAAAAATCATGGTATTAAAAATCTTCAACAATGCATCATTTGACATAAAATATCTTATTCTTCTTAAAATACCAATTCTCTTAGAGATCTTGCATACAAGTGCTTCAATGTGACTTTTCCAGGACAAAGTTTCATCAATAATAACACCAAGTAATTTTGACTCTTGAACACATTCTATGACATGGTTGTTTACAACTAAATTTAGTTTTCGACATTTCGATAATCTATGTGACGTTCCAACAAGCATACATTGAGTTTTAGACAAATTTATATTAATTTATTTTGCTCAATCCAACATATACTCCGTTGCAGATCTTCACACATCTTTGACTCTATGTTTTCTACAGACTTATCAGTTACATCTTGTGAGGTATCATCTGCATACATATTTACATGAGAATGTTTCAGTGCTTGTGGACAGTCATTTATGTACAGGATAAAAAATAGTGGGCCTAAAATAGAACCTTGAGGAACCCCAATAGTAACATTCTTTTCATCAGATAGATCACCTTTCCAAATAACTCTCTGTACACGATTTGCTAGGTACGATTTAAACCATTCGAAAGTATCTTCACATATACCAAATGATTTAAGTTTGTGCAATAAAACCTTGTGATTGACAGTATCAAATGCTTTCCTTAAATCGATGAAAAGTACACCTGTAGTATAAGTCCCATTGAAGTCTATAGAATGCATAATTATAGCAAAAGTTTAATCCTTGACTTTTCCGATTTAAAAGTGTTACATAATTATAAAAAAAGTGTTAATTCTACGAATTCTGATTCATGTGCTGCCTTAACATACACGCGTTGCATATTTAAATTAAGATGAATAACAAAACCAGTCAAAACAAACCACTTCCATCCCCCTTAAACAGACTACGAATAAAAAGAAAACATAATAAAACAAAATACAAAAACTTTTAATACTTTGATTTACTATAGTAAAAACTTTGGAACTTTGATTTACTATAGAAATAAATTAGAACTTTGATTTACTATAGTAATAAATTTGGAACTTTGATTTACTATGGCGAAAACTTTTGTACGTAAGGCGTTGAAACCACTGATTATATATCAAGTATATCAGTTGCATAAATTGTGAACAAAGGATGGATGTACAAAATTTAATATTTAAATTTCCAAGGTTAAGAAAACGCAAATAATAAAGCAGTCATAAATCATGGATAGCAATAGCTAAATCATCATCATTATACCAAAAATTCTTGAGTTATTCCATAGACTTATATGCTCTTGATTTTGTTAATCCACGCTTACTCTACCCTCTAACTTTTCTTCCCTTTATGTGATTTTTAAGACTATCGATTAACAGTCGATACACAGAAAAATATGTAGGATTATGTTGAGAACATGTATTTTTATGGCTCCTAGTTTTATAGCTTTATAGTTTTTTTTTCAATGTAAATATATATATATATATATATATTTTTTTTTGGGGGGGGGGGGGGTTATGTTTTTTGAAAATTGGCTGAAAATTTCAACAAAATTTTATTTATCATATTTAAGTGCATCTGAGTTTCTTTAACTAAGGGAATAAATAGTTGGCCATTATTTCTTTTTTTATTACTATATTTCATGAAGCGCTAGCGCGCTTTATGAAATATGCCTACGTGACAAGTCTGTGTGATTCACACACCAATAACTCACACAAAACTTAAAAAACATTCCTTAAGTAAATAAAATAAAGCAAAGAGGAAACTTGACACTGCTTTGGTAAGTTTTACGTAAACAGTCGATAGTGTTGTGTGCCGTAAAGCGATACAACGCATAACATAATTTCTCGTATTATGTTTATTTATGCAGCTTTCTATTTAATTTGAAATTTGCTAAGTATACTGATGAAAATGTACTAATGAGTAATGAAAATTCTAGAACGCAGTGATGATTTTTTCACTCCAGACGTGTCCACGATTTTACCGTACAGCGGACAAATGTACCCCAAAGCCTTTGAAATTAAAAGCCAACGCAGAAACTCTATGATGTTAACAATTTCAAATACCGCTACAAGACGTAAAACAGAAACGTTAGTTTTTTTTTAATTACTGCGATGGAAAATAAGTCAATGGAAAAGAACCAACTGTGGAGGATAAGATACTTTGACACGAACTTAAGTATAAAATCTGAAATAAAAACTAGAAAAAAGTGTATAAACGAGTACTTGATATTTTGAATGTTATGTCATCATCTTTTGTGTGTGAGGGTATATTTTTATTTGTAAAAAGATACATAGGCTTCAATTCAATGTTTAAAATTCAGTAAGTTACTAAATACAATCCACGAAATTAGTGTGAAACTATTGACATGTTAGTGTCTGATGCCCCGTATCAGAATTATTATGTATTTATGTATTTTTTTGAAATTTACAATATTAAAGATTACTTTTTATAAGACTTTTTTATTGATATCCTCCAGCTAAAAGAACAATCATTGTACCATACTACATGTACATGTACTTGCAATTATAACAAAGTTTTAGGGATGCCTGGACCTTAACTAAGCTATGTTAATTTTATTTATTAACAGATATTTCTTTGGAATGAAAATGTTGTCTGGCGGGTCTGTTTGATGTTAACCAAGTTAAATGTACCGTGTTGTAAAGTAGGATTTCCCTTTGAGGGGAAAATTCACACCAAAGCCAAAATCCCCCTTGCTTTTTCTCAGAGTAAGATTTTCCCCTTGTTTTAGATTCGATATAATCCACGCAGCTGCATCATTTTTGTCAAAAATAATAAACGAGAAATTGATTTTCAAATTGTAAATTGTAAATGAATGTTGTAAGAATTTTCTGAGCATATATTTCAAATCATGGAGTCTCTACATGAATATTTAGCTTTCAAAAGGTGTAAATATCCCCAGATTCGACATATCTTGTGGCTAAGCGGTACTTGTTACATGTATTCACATATTTTCAATGTCAAGTTTAACAAGGCTATATAAAGCGCCATTTTTTTTTTTCAAAAAGAGTCATATATTTATGTATACCAGACGCACGGGAAAAATCTATAAATCTCCGGTTTTACCGATTTATATGATTAAAAAAATGGTCGGATGGTTGCTGAGAAAAATAAGATTTAAAAAATAAATTTTCTCTCTTAGTATACGTATGTTCAATATATCTGTTCACCACCTTGAAGAAGGAACACTTGTAGCAAATTGCCCACCCGCTTCCCCTCAAAAGAAAAGAAGGGCAATTGTATCTTACTAGGGGGTTTGGCACTGGGGGGAAATCGCAATCTATAACTACTACAAAGAGCATGATGTCCCCCGGAAAATATTTGGATTTCCGTAGGGGAAAATCCTGCTCTAGAGCCAATTTTCCGAGGGTAAAGATATTAGGGGAAAGCCTACTCGACAATACCGGCATTCTGAAAAGGGCAAATCAGAAAAAAAAACACCCATTGTAGATTGCTCGACAACGAACTAGAAGAAAGCGAAAAGGCTATATTCATACTTTAATTTAAGATTTAGTGCGTATACAACCAGACAGTCAAAGAAATGGCATATGGAAGAAAAAAATCAAAAGGAATAGCTATAGATAAATCAACATTTGGTTCTGGTTGCAGGAAAATAATTATCTATATTTGAAAGAATATTCAATAGAGGAAAACATATGAAAGTGCATTTTACTGGTCTTAATTACATGTCAAGTGACCCTGGAAGTACTTATTTTTTATCACACAATTATCTTTTCTCTGTTTCGTTCGGGTTAAACCGATAAAAATGTATTTGATGTACTTATATATTTAAAACTAAACATTACACCACAGTCAATTAAATATTTAATGAATCGTCTGGAAGAATAAGATGTTATGCGACGTAGGCTATACGTCAAGCTGTTAATTTTGTTGAATTGCTGTGATTTCATATTGTCCAAACGTCCTTTGGTATTTTTAAGTATCCACATCTGATTCACACCACTTCCTGAATATTTTTTGCGCAGTAATCTTGAAGTTTTTCCTTCAATGCTGTCAATGGATTAGTAAGGATTTTTCTGAAGTTACGGAATCCAATATGTATATGGAAGTTCAAATTCTTTTTGGTTCTTCAGAATATTTAAAATATACAAAACTGATATATACATTATTTTCACTTGAGTAGTTCTCGCCTTTTCGTAATGACAAGAGTTTTAAATGAAGGTGGTTCTCCATTGAAGAAGAATAAGAAAAAGTAGGATCTGTTAATTCAACCTTGCAGTAGAATCAAATAGATGTATCATTATAACAACGAGTCATTACCATTAAAGTTTCAACAAATTATGCGTATAAATAAACAATACATAGTCGTTTTCTTCAAGTACGGGACTTCTGCTTAAATCCCTAGGTTGTCGTCTAGGCTATACATACCTGTTGGATATCGCTGACGCATTTACTGGTGGATATCTGGGGTTCTTTTAGTGAGATGGTTTGACAAAAGAAAAAAAATTATTTTTTAGATCTTCAGGGCCCCTTGTAATGGATATTTGTCAACAAGATCGCCATCTAATTAATGGTGTACAGGTAAACGTCAAATTTTGGCCAAGTAGAGAAACATTCTAGCTGTTTGATGGCTTCAGCAGGTTCAAAAGGTATTGTGTACATATTGAAGCATTTTCAAATGTTGCTGCATGAAAATCAATCCTTGTCTACTTCTGGGTCATAGACAAAGCTTTGTATCCGTTCATGAAATCAAATATAACATGTTTTGAATATCGGCAGGACAATTTCATTCAAATGCAGACGACCTCCTTTAAAAAGAAATTCCTGAAAAACTAGTTGTCGGTTTTGTTTCAACAAAAGCTTACAGTTGTAGTTAACCATTTAACTTCCAGGATTGTCATTGTAAAATTATAACATTTTATGCGGATGACAAGTCTGTTCCATGTGCACCAATAGAGTCATATTTTACAACCAAAAACGCTGTTTACACCTAATTATTTGTGGTAAAGAATCCCGATATGTACAAAAGTTCACTCGCGTCTACAGGTCAAATTTGATAAAGCTCTACTTAAAGCAGTAACTTGTATCTGCTATGCTAAATTCCCGGCCTACATGCAGGTGTCATAACAGTATTACACTTTTGGTTCACGTCAAATCATGGCTGACGCAAAATAATCCCGGAATCTTTCCTTCCGATTCGGGCATTTTGATACGAGACTGGAGCTGAATTTTTTTATGAGATGAAAAACAACATGTAAACTTCCTGCATTGACCAGATTTATTAAAATTTTTCTATATACTGTCAAGAGTGGGGAGTGATTAGGCCTTGGACTAGATTTTCAAGCACCTGCTCGACTTCGACCGAAACAAACTTGCGTGCCTTGCTGGATGGCTATGTATTTTTTGGTACTAAAATCTTTATAAAGAATGGTTTTACAAGATCTGAAAAGGAAACTTCTCAGAAGTTTGTTTTGAATTAGTTACATCTACTCAAACTTGCGCATTTTTGGTAAGAATATATAGCAGAAATTAATACTGTTGTGACACCTGCAGTAAAACCGAATTTTGTACTTAGAAATAATGTAGTCTAAGAATTAAGGTTTTATTTTGTGAGTTTAGACGGAAAATGAGAAATAATGGCATTTTTCGGCCGTCATTGCTGTTCGTTCATGTTTAATGGAGCATAGAAAATTAGTCCAGATTTCCTCTAAAATAAATTATGTTGGCCACACCACGGCCTGTTTTGGATGTATCGAGTGGAGAGAAATGCATGAAATTTAGAGGACAGCTTAAAAAATACCTTGCCATTACACTCGTTAACATTTTTTACTCATAGTTTATTTTAAAATCTATAAATTAAAAAAATTTAGACCACACTCGGAGCAAAATAAAAATTCTGAATATGTGTAAATATCGGTTTATTTGGAACACATTGGTAACAGATAAAGAAATCCGGTCGGAAAAAATAATTATTGAGGCAAATCAATCGTAATTAAGCAGAAAACACCTTAATATTTCAATAATTTTTATTTTTTCGATGCCCATTTTCACCCTACCCCCTAACCTTATGACAAAAACTACTTCTTTCGCCCTGTTACAAAAAGCAAACTTATTTTGAACAATTTTTCATCCTCATGTGAATCAGTATGCATCTATTAAAAAATTAAAACGAAAAAACCGCACAAGTTTAACGCGCAAGATTATTACATACAGTTCAACGTTTGCCATATTTTTAGAAATCCGTGTTCACCGCGAAGCCCCCTGTCACAGAGTTTTGCCCCTAATTTTCCTATCTTGGGACGGATTTTTATGAAACTTGGTAAATACATTAAATAATCATCATAGATTGGGAAAATAGCAATAAAACGGCAAGGAAAAAAATTAAGTTTAATTGCAGGTGTCATAACAGTATTACATGTACACTTTGGTTCACGTCAAATCATGGCTGACGCAAAATAATCCCGGAATCTTTCCTTCCGATTCGGGCATTTTGATACGAGACTGGAGCTGAATTTTTTTATGAGATGAAAAACAACATGTAAACTTCCTGTATTGACCAGATTTATTAAAATTTAGGACGTGCTGATTTTTCTATATACTGTCAAGAGTGGGGAGTGATTAGGCCTTGGACTAGATTTTCAAGTACCTGCTCGACTTCGACCGAAACAAACTTGCGTGCCTTGCTTGATGGATATGTATTTTTTGGTACTAAAATCTTTATAAAGAATGGTTTTACAAGATCTGAAAAGGAAACTTCTCAGAAGTTTGTTTTGAATTAGTTACATATACTCAAACTTGCGCATTTTTGGTAAGAATATATAGCAGAAATTAATACTGTTGTGACACCTAAGCATAGGCTATAGTCGAAATGTTGAAGTTAAACAATGGATTCTTTTGAAGAACTGTAAACGATATTGTTCTCCTGCCTAAAGTTAAGATATTCAAATGATTTTAAATATTCATATTAATATTTACATGGATTTTCATGAAGCATAACTTTG
>PRKT01001440.1:39965-83014 GCA_003671525.1 Saccostrea glomerata
GGGGGGGGGGGGGGGGGGGATTCATAAAAAAACGACAAAAATGTTTATTTTTCAGCAAAATGCAAGTGCTTTACAACTGATACATTATATTTTACTAAAATACGCATAAAACATAAAAACAGATTTAACAAACATCAATTCATATCCAAGGCTAATTTAAAATATGGTGATGCAACATGATGCAGCATATGATAAAGTTCGATGATTTTAATCCAATTGTTACAAGATATAAATTAAAATAGCCATAAAATTTCAAAAATAGATCATAGTGACCCATTTATAAAACGACTTCTCAGAGGACTGGAGATTCATCACAGTTTGATTATCTTATACCTTAAAGTGTTAAAATTATGCCTTTAAAAAAATTTGAAAACGAATGCCTGCAAAATTCAAAAGCAAGTCATTGTTACCTATTTTAGGAGCATACGGAGGTGTGACCGGTCAGCAGGGGATTCTCACCCCTCCATGGCACCTGATCCCACCTCCGATGTTTCGGAGGTCCGTATTTGCTCTGCTCTCATTTTGTATTTTTTTATGGACTTCGAGATTGAATACTGTTCGTTATCTCCATATCCTTCTAGATAGATCTGTTTTAAGAACCAAAGATTTTCTAAGGTTAACGAGTCTAAACCTCTATTAAAATGACCTTCAATGTTTTCAAAAAAGATTAGCCATATAAAAAAGGAGGTTATAGTTTACTACTTTTAAGTTGACATAAGGACCAAAGTTGGATTACAATATGTCTGAACTGTCCAAAATATGCTTCGAAATCAATTTGTCATAAAATTCAAGATGTTTTTGTGTCCCGATGGTACTAAAGAAATGGATTAAACATTTAGGCCAAGGTCAAATATATTTATACCAGCTGAAAAATCTTGTCACAATGAATATACCTGTGAAAGATGAAAGCCATACTTCCAACTGTTCAAAAGTTACGGCCAAGGTTAATGTGTAGTATATTTGTGCATTTAGTAGGTCAGACTCGAAGGTCAAGTTTAAAAGTGCTAGTACCCAAAAGTAAGGTCTTGTAACTGGTTATAAGATATACACCTGTAAAGTATGAAAGCTCTATGGAGATAATCGAAAATTATAAAGACGTTTACTTTAACTACATGAAGAGAAGAGATACATTAAGGATTGATTGATTGATTGTATATTGTTTAACGTCCCTCTTGAGAATTTTTCACTCATATGGAGACGTCACCGTATGCCGGTGAAGGGCTTCAAATTTAGACCTATACTCGGCACTCAGGGCCATTGAGCAGTGAGGGTTTTTTAACGTGCCAGCGCCTACCGTGACACGGGACCTACGTTTTTAAGGTCATATCCGAAAGACCCGTGACTTTCACTTCTGATGCCGAGCGCTTGGCGAAGGAACAGTCACTACCTATTTTTACGTCTTAGGTTTGACGCGGCGCCGCGAACGAGAATCGAACCCGGGCCTCCCGATCACGAAGCGAACGCTCTACCACTAGGCTACCGTGACCGGTGATACATTAAGGAAAAGAAATACATATGCTAACTGACTATTCCCGCCAACATTTTGCAACCATTTAATTCAATATAGATGTCAATTTGGCCATAGATTCTTTTTTTAATACAAAGAGTACATGTTCTTCAATAGAAATTGATGAATTGTCTTAATACCAGCGCTAAATAGTAAATTATCCATAACTCCACCTCTTGAAAAAAGGGGGTAGACGATATTTTCAATTCAAGCATCAACATATCAACATATTTTCAACATACTTTCAAATAGTCTTGGATATGATTAAATGTTCCATATGTTTTTTTTTTCTATGTAATAGGCAAATAAATAAAGCATCAATAAAATATGTTTCAATTGTAAAGCCCTTTGAAATTGATAGAAAATAAGCAATAATGTCGTTAATTGTCAATAAACATATCCCTCTCCATGACCCAGAAAAAAGCTTAATATGAATTTGTTAAATAACAGTCCATATAATCGTAAAAAGGAATTTTTCTGTCACGGGGGGGGGGGGGTGTTCTGAAACAAATTTCCCATTTTCCGTTGATTACATGTACTATAGTGAAAAAATAAGTTTAACCAAAATTGTAGAGTTATATCTCTTTGTAAATAATGTGTTTCGAAAAGCCATATAATAATCTATAAAATATTTTTAAAAATCATCATTTTTTTTATTATTTTGAAAATTGACTTGGAGGTAAGCGGGAGAACAATACTATCGTTCGCAGTTTTTCGCCAACATTTCATAAAGAAAGAAACAATTATGCAAAATGTTTCATATATAGGATAATTAGATAAGTTCTGGTGAAATTATAAATATGCATATGTCAATCGACCTGAAGCAGAATCGCTACAAACGTCATTTTAACGTCACGTCAATCGATGTTTTAGCATGTGAAACGATATGATCAGGAAGCGTTGACTCTTTCTTTATTACCATATTAAACATTAAAAAATCAAACTTTCTCTCATCTTTAACGATTCTTTAAAAAATGTGCACTGTTGCTACATCAGTATAAAATTGTATAGTGTCATTATTCCATATGTCTTAGCATCATGCAATGCCAATTTATGAAGCTCGGGTCAGTGTTAGTTATTCCATTACGATAAAAATTGATGATCGATTTTACTGTGGTTCAATTTTTGGTCAACAAAAATAAAAACAAATGATATAACAACCTATGGTTTTACTCGTTTTTATTGTTTTAGCAGGTTGGTCAGTCTGGTGAAGACTTTACCACGCCTCATGTTTTTAGTGATATCCGTATTTTTTATCAGAACTCTTATAGACTTGCACAACATGAAATCAAAAGTAATATTTAAAAAATATATATACATAAATTTAATTATTTTCGCTTTTATTATGGGTCCATCATGGAATATTGGTTATCATATTTTCGATCCCTGACTTCGTGACTGCGCCAGGTACCCCTACCAATGACATATTTTTTCAAACCACTTAAGAGAAGATATTTGATATTTGTAAATAATTTCTTGCTTTTATGAATTGTTTATGTTCCTCATAGACGTTCAATAGAAAGCAAAATATACACAGTGTCTCAAAAATGTCCGAACAGTCCTCGTACATCTAACTGTTCAAAAGTTATGACGAACTTTAAAGTGTTTTAGAACAGTGTCAAACTTAAAGGTCAAGGTAAAAAAAAAATCAGCTGAAAGGTCTTGTCGCAATAGATAAATAAGTTAAGGATGATAATCTCCAACTGTTCGAAAGTTATGGCCAAGGTTAGAGTGTGGTATTCTTTTTTGTAAAAGTAAGTAGGTCAAACTCCACGTAAAGGTCGAGAGGTCATATTTTATGGTACCCAAAGAAAGGTCTGATCACAAGTAATACCCCTGTTAAGTATAAAAGCCATAGCCCCATCCACTCAAAAAATATGGGCTAGGTAAATGTTAGACAGACAGACAGGACAAAATCAATATACCCCCGGATTTTTCGATTTAGGGGCATAAAAAATAGGTCACTTTGACTTACTTTTGAGTCAACAAGATATACATGTAATGTCCTAAGATGCAAAAACTGACAAGATTTTAGTATACTGGTCCTTATAGTAAACACAATATCAAAGTATTAATGAAATGTAATTTTTAGTCAACTTTTAAGTGATCTTGAGATTACACCCTTTGCCCCAGAGTGATGCCTTGAAGAATTTTTGATTTTCAAAACCCTCATCCTTTTAAATACGTTTGGTGATAATATGCCTAGTGGTTCCTAAGAATAAGATTTTTAAGTAACCAATATATTTGGTTTTCTTTTCCTAATTATCTCCCCTTGTTTAAAAATCACATCCCTTTTTTAAGTATAAATTGGTGCCCTTTGGCCAAGGATACTCTATGACAAATTTGAAAAAAAAAAATTGGCTTTAAGGTTCTTGAGTGTTGGCCCATAATTTTAAAAAAGTTTAAGCACACCTTAGGAATGGCCATAGGCTTGGCTAAAAAAATAGACAGTTGATTTTTACGCAGGGGGAATAAGGAAGCATACAAAATATTCTACCTTGGCTAAATCAGTGCTGCATTATGACGTCATAGTAGGCAAGATGACGTCAATTTTAAAAATCAGGTTTTCGTAATATTGGTATTTAGCTATGTAATTTAACTCTAGAAAATGATTAGAAACGTGTAAACATTAACAAAAATAAAATGTTTTATTTTGTTATGCTGTAACAGTCATTATGATTGAAATATACCACCGATGACGTCATATGTGTACATCAAGTAACTTGGAAATTGATCATGTCGTGTAAAGAGAATTTAACTAAGACGGCATGTTCAAAAATACGTAAAACGGAGTTTAAAAGGAAATATTGGAAAGATTGTGATAAATTCATATGGAGTTCAATTAATTAAACAGGTATACTAATTTATTTTCATCGATTATATTCTCTTTCGAAGACAGTCAGCTATATTACGTATCCCGGTCGGCCTATCGTCCGACATTCCTGACCAAAAAATGCAACAGAACAACAATAAGCTGGATATTTCAAAACATACGATTTGTACAGATTGAAAGTTTGCGTTTTGACAAACTTGGAAAGTGCTGCTAGAATCCCGAGTTAAGCATGGTTGTACGAAAAATCTCGATTCATATGTATAAAATTCAAAACAAAGGGTAAGGTTTCGTGCGAATGTGTAGAATAAATATTTTACGGACAAGATAGTGAGATTCTAGCAGCACTTTTTAAACAAAATAGATGTTTTTCAGCTATATTACATACTCAAAGAAATTATCAAACTCCGGGGTATTGTTGTTCTGTAAGCCTTTTTATGAAGGAAAATTTTTGCTATTAATAGAAGTCACGTGATACCGTGGCGGTGATGCGCGTCTTTGCATTAGACACGCTTTTATCTGTATGCAATAGTAAATAACAGTTTACGTTTATCAGTGGTTTTGGTAATTTATTAATCTATTTGTTCTTCAAAAAGTCTAAATTTCCCGAGAAATTACTTATATGCTTCCTTAACATACCCGCGTATTCTCCCGTAATCGAAGATTCGGGAGTATGTATTTTTTGTCATGTCCGTCTACTTGTCTGTTTGTCCTCAAAAAACTTTAACCTTGCCTACAACTTTTGAGTGGTTGAGGCTTTGGCTTTCTTATTTCACATCTGTATTTTTGTAACAAGACCTTTCTCATAAAAATTTGACCTTTTGATCTTGACCTGGAATTTGATCAAGTTTTGCGACATTTTACCAACTTGAAACTTGGCAATATAACTTTTGAAAGATTGATGCCAAGGCTTTCAGACTTCACATATGTAATCCTTCCATGGTATACCAACAACGTTGACCCTCTTAAAAAGAGAAAAATGTATTTCCACTTGATCAGTTCTGCACCCCATCCCACAGGAACCACTGAAACTGCAGCCACATCTTTCAAAATTTTTGAAATTTTATTTCATCATGTTGATGATTAATACCAAAGTGCAGATTTCAAAGCATTAAATAATTGTCAGACTATGTACCCCCCCCCCCCCCCCCCCCCCTCCCCACCGTACCTCTGTTTCAGCCTGGGGCCATGATGAAAATAACCGTTTCTGGAAGAAACAGCTTCCTTCGTCATAAATATATACGAAGATCATTGGCATAATACCGAGGAACAAAGGAAAACATTTTCAAAAAATTCATTCATTTTCATCAAATGACACAAGAAGCCCTGACATAGGGTCCCTGAAATTCACAAATCTCAAAGAGGCATCCTTCCAACTCATTACTATGTACATAGTTCATTGCATGGTTAAATACCAAGGTGTAGAAAAAAGATGTTTAAAGAAATTATGCATTTTCATTTTATAACTAATAAAGTCCTACCCTACCACAAGAACCCCTTACCCAGAGGTCATGAAATTCACAATTCAGGAAGAAGCAGCCTTATTCAACATAACTACGTACAGCGTACTAGGTTAGTTTATTTAATACTCAGGAGCAGAGAAAAATAATTTTAAAGAAATAAATCATGTTTACTATATAATCTAATCTAGCACTAGACTAGCACTAGAGCCCCTGATCCTGGGGCCATGAAATTCACAATTAAAGGAAGGGGCAGTCTTATTCAACATAGCTATGCACTTGGTCAGTTTATTAAATGCCCACGAACAGAGAAGAAGAATTTCAAAGAATTTTTGATTTTCATTATATAATCTATATAGCCCAGTCCTGCCACTAGAACCCCTGACCCTAGGGCCACTAGATTCAAAATTGTAGAAGAGGCAGTCTTTTTTAACATAACAAGGGACTTTGTTAGTTCATTTAATTCCAACAAACAGAAAAGAAGACATTCAAAGAATTTTTGCATTTTCTCTTTATAATGTATATAGCTCCGCCCTAGCACTAAAACCCTTTGCCCTGAGGTCATGATATTCGCAATTGTGGAAGAGGCAGTCATTTTCAACTCAACTCTGCACTTGGTTAGTTTATTTAATGCCAAGGAGCAGAAAAGAAGAATTTCACTATTTAACCTATTTAGCCCCGCTCAAGTACTAGAACCCCTAACCCTGGGGCCATGAATTTCACAATTGTGGTAGAGGACTTAATGCTGATTACAATCATACCAAAAGTTTTACTGCTTGATGTTCAGGAGTAAAGAAGAGGATTTTAAAGATTACACTAATTTTGGTGGTTTTTGCCCAACTTTCCATGCCCCAGGGACCATGAAATTCACAATTTTTGTTCCCCTTTGCCCATAGATGCTCTATGCCAAAATTGGTTCAGTTATTTCAGAGAAGCTGAAAATGTTCAAATGTTAACGCACGATGCACGACGAACGACGGACGAAAACGGATAGCAATTGGTCACCCGAGTTAACTCAGGTGACCTAAAAATGCTGATGCAGTTGCATATTTCTAATCAATATGTATCAACATATGAAGTTTGATACAAATATCTAAAATGATATCTTTAATTAAAACTGATTTAAACACAATTTGATAAAAGTGATGTCAAAATCAAATAAAAGGTAATGGTCCAAAATGTAGATGCAGTCGAATGGCTTACATCGGTATGTATCAGCATATTAAGTTTGACACTGATTTAGGAAAAGTGAGGTCAAAAAGTCAAAGGAAAGGTCAAACTTAAAAATGTTGATGCAGTTGAATTGCTTTCATCAGTATGCAACAGCATATGATATTTGATGAAAATATCTTGAATAGTATCTTAAAGACTGAGTTAAACACTAATTGAAGATAAGTGACGTCAAGGACAATGTCAAAAAATATTGATGCAGTTGCATAGCTCTTATCAAAATCTATCAGCATATTAAGTTTAATGAAAATGTCTTGGATAGTTTCTTTGAAATATCAGCATTCATTGTGACAGTCTTTTGTAGTTTGACTTCTTACTGCATTTTAGCCAAGTTCTTACACTGGATTCCAGCAACAATTGTGACGTTATATACGCTGTTTATGATACAGTTCTATGTGATACAAATACATCAAAGACAATTCAAACAGTGAAATGTCAAGGTTTAAACAGACGAATTGGCCTTGATCAATTGAAAATCCAGCTTTTGAAAACTCAAATCGTCAGTCTTTTTTCTCACTTAAGGAATATACAAATGAATTTTGTCAGCTGTGGCGTGCATCGTCTAGTACATGGGAAGTGCTTGATAAAGTAGTGCTGTGTAACAAACCACGTGGTACCCATCACATGGTCTACAAAGGGGCGTGTTTAACTTTACCACATATACCACAACACGATCTCATTCTTCCTTTCATGACCATTTTTTGTTCAAACTGCATGGGAGAATATCATGAATCGTATCGACTTCGTTCTTCGAGAGGCTGTATTCCTGTTAGAGGGAAGAGAATAACAAAGAAAATGAATCTCATGCGATATCAATTTGTTCCTACGATGACGCTTGAAGCTTCCTCATTCAAACAAAAATACAAGGCAAGTATTTCAGGCACTTATCAGTCATCTTTAGTAGGGATGTTTACGAATTTTTAGTCGCCCGCGTGGCGCAGTTGTTCCTGAAATGTTCTAATTTCCCACTTGAACAGCGAGAGAACGCTTCAAAAATGCAAAGCGAATGATGACAGAACGATGCTTGAAAGGTGAACGTAAATGGTTCAGCGAACGCAAAAGCGAAAAGAGCGCAAAGAGAACGGTAAGCGAACATTGAACGCCAAATGAATTGTTTATTTGGAACGCCTTTGATCGTAGCATTGCAACTTTTTTAATGTATTCTAATGACAAATACCAAAAATAAATAAATAAACAAATAAAAAAAATTAAGAAAATGTTCCAAAACTGTTCGAAGAAAGACAATATATGCACATAAAGTAAAACTTATTTTAGGTTTCTTATAACATTTTCTGCATAGTTGTGTAATGTTTAATTTCAATTTATAATCATACTTATTATTTTCAACATTGTAATTGTTACCAAACATTGTGGTATAAACGAAAAAAAGAAGTTATTGGGTGTAGAACAGAATATGTTTATCTTTATTTGTTATATGAATTCGTTAAAACTAAGGTGGGTTCTAGGAGACAAAACAACTGACATTTAGAATGAAATAGAACTAATGGTTGTTAGAATTATACCCATATTTCCGTGTAATAAGCAAAGAAATCTAATAAATAGTTTTATTTTATTTTGATGACATAAACAATATAAGTGCAATTGATTCTGTTATTTTTTTTTCTTTTATCATGTGCTTAATGCATGTTGTTTTTCTTTTTAATGTTAATTTTCTATTTTGTATCTGCAGTCTACAGTTTGTTACCCAGGCCGTAAATTAATAGACGGTAAATGCAAGCCAATCATCGCCTTTCCACACTTCATGGAATATGGTTTACACAATCAATGTATTCTCAGAGGATCGTCTTCAACAAACGACATCGAACAAGTGTTGTCCATAGTCACGACCGCCTCCACGGAAATTTTAAATTTTACCCATATTGGTGATTTTGAATTCATAGGACCTTTTCTTCTTGCCTCGCCACATGTTTTCAAGGAATACAGGGGCCTATTTTACTTCGAAATGAATATCACTCTTCATCGTATATTGTTTTTTTCCGAGCGTTTCAATAGAGAAATTGTAGAAAAGAATCTACTTGATATTCCCCTTTTGATAAACATAAATCATACCGTTGCTGGAACTGAGAAAATTTCGTTCATCTTAAAAGGTTTAAGTTTTTGCAACATGAGCAGAACATTTACACAGTCCAAATTGGTACCAGAATTTGATTTTCAATTTTTAAAATCATATTATGATCCGTATAAAATCAGTCCCGACTTCCCGATTAAAAGTCCATTGCTCTTATGTCCTCAGCGGTCTATTGATTCCAATAACGTCTATTTTGACAGGAAAAATTACCGAATCATAGTCAATGACTCCAATGAAGTATTTTATCTTGGAGAATACGTTATAGATTATAGCGGTTCAATTCGAGTATGTGCTGACATTCAATTTGTCACCCCAGTTGCAAAAAAGTATTTCTGAGATTCTAGATATCTTGACAAATATTCTCAACGCCATAAGCATTCTGTGTATAATCCACCTATTGGTAATTTATCTAAAAGTCCCTGCTTTACACACGGTTCCTGGATTAAATGTAATGAGTACATCGTTTTCTCTTATGTGTATGCAAATAATGTACACCTTGGCAAACGTTTTAGAGAAAGGAACCCTGTTCTGTCAGATTTGTGGAATTTTATTACAATACTTTTGGTTGAGTTTATGCTGTTGTCAGATCTCTGGAATTTTATAACATTACTTTTGGTTGCGTTTATGCTGTTGTTTAATAATTACATTACTTTTGGTTGCGTTTATGCTGTTGTTTATTTATTTGCTGCTTACACATGTTCTTAACTTTTAGAGGCATCAGGGTTAGGAATACAGAACACAGTAGGCGAGTAAGAAAGGGTATGTCAAATATATTTTGTTCTGCTATATGCTTCCATTGACCATAATTTTCCTTAACGTAATTTTGTCCTATTTCATAAATGGCAGCATTGGTTATGGTAAGAGAATATGTTTCGTTGAAAAATTCGTTCAAAACATCGTTACATTTATATTTCCTCTTCTTCTGACATGTGTTTCTAACATCATCTTGTTTGTTCTGACCATTATCAATATAGATGTTGACAAAGGTCTTCAAAAGTCGAAAGACAACAAGTCGGAACTGGTTATTTTTATCAAGCTGTTTTGTCTGACGGGAGCGGTCTGGATATTACAGGTTATAGATAGCTTCCTGGAAATGTCGTTTTTCTCGCTTGTTGTTACCCTGTTGACTTCTTCACAAGCTATATTCATTTTCCTCAATTTTTCCTCCTCTTCACATATAAGAAATATGCTCAAATGAAAGTAAAATGTACAGGCAGAAAGGCATAAAACTTCGAATAAAGTTATCACAAAACTGAGCATTCCATGTTAGATATCGATCAAGATGTCAAAGGATGATTTTTTTCTGGTTTCTGACCAATGAAATATTGGCTTATGTGTCTTAAATATTTAGGTGTAAGAGATAAAAAAGATCATATTCTCCTCTTCTCATCAAATTTTACAACTTTAATAAAAATAGTATACATCGTTTTAAAACTAGCAGAGATATTTAGGGGGAATGGTGGTGTATGAAAATATCTTGTTTTCTGCCACGCAAAACTATTTTAAATAATGAATTTAGTTAAAATCTTTTAACAAATAAAGTTTTAAAGAAAGAAGATAGGGGAACAAGGCGGGCAGAATGCCTATAGCGTCGGATATTAATAAAAAAAAATGTCAATATGTGAATTGAGTATTAGTAACTAATTTCTGAAATTACGAGGGAAAAAAACTTTTTGAAAGAAAAAAAAAACGCGTAAAATAATTTCTTAAATAAAAATATAAAATGATATTTGTGGGATTCGAACCCTGGCAAAAAAAATCCGTATGACCAGCATACTACTTGAAGACAACGCGCTAACAATTATGCTACACGGCTCATGATGATTAATGGCATTTAAATCATGTTTGTGATATGACCCTTGACTTAATGGACTTAAAGTATTTCTCTGAAAGATGCCAAAGTTTTGTCATAAAAGTTTACTTTTAATAGAATATGGAGATAAGGAACAGTATTCAATATTCATGGATATCAAGTCCATAAAACAATACAAAAGAGGTACAGAGTAAACACGGAAAAACATCAGAGGTGGGATCAGGTATAGTGGGTCTTTGCTCCATGTTCTTGTAAACCAAAAAAGTATATTTTATTGCACATTTAACGGTAAAATTGGTCTTTGCTCCATTTTTTAAGCCAAAAAAGTATATATTATTGCGAACTTTTAGGATTATCTTTCCAAAAAAAAAAAAAAAAAAAAGAGCGAGATCCACTCATATTGAAAAAAGTTTGTTATAGTATCAGAGAATGATCGTTTTTGTGCTTTTTACTATGTGTATGCTTTATTATAGGCAAATATTTTCAGTCTTTGTGAGACTTTTATATTTTGTTGAGATTTTACATTAAGTATACTTTAAAATTAGATGAAATATCAAATAAAATTTGGATATAATTAAGATTAAATTTTCCACTTCTTATCTGTCGCACTGTAGAGACCGCTTTATCTCCCATCTTCTTTTTTAAATATAAGTTTAATTAATAATAATGGACTGAAGTCCCTAGAAATATCAGATAATTCTGATTTTTTCTAAAAAACTAAAATTATATTAACTTTTAGAAGCTTCCAATCTGACTACAGATTTGAGCCAAAAATCCGTAAAATTTTTTTCTTCTCTCCTAGTCAAAGATGAATTTTTTGGCACCATTTTGTAATTGTGACAAGTATATATGAACATGAGAAAAAAAATAAATATTTGAAGCATAAAAAAATAACCAATACATCCTTAAAAATTAGGAAAAGTAGAGAAATTCGGATTAGCCATTATCCATTTTAGTTAAATTATTTATGTCATTTTGTTAATATCACCTTATAGGCCCTTCATGATATTATTCTTTTAAGCAAAAAGAGAAAAAAATAATCTTTTGAAATACAAGCAGGTATTGCATAATTAGCTACAGATTTTTTTTTTATTATTATTAATGTCCAGAAAAAGGCAATGATCTTGACCTGACCTAATCCACGATATTAAACTGTCAAATTTAACTACCTTCACTTAGTGATATTGTCATATTGATTCTGTGAAAATTTCACTAATTTTCAAATACAAGAAATGTAAAAAGAACCCTACCTTAATTATAAATTCAGTTCAATTAAGACATCGATATCCTTGTTAATTATAACCTTAGTTTAATTCCTTCTTTCGAAACGTTTATTTGTCATATTCTTTATAAAACTTTTCAGAGAAAAATTTTATAAAAAGAAATCCAAGTGAGAGATTGAATTTATTTTTGTCAAGATTTGGTAATTTCTAAATGTTCACGATAGCATTAAGGCGTTGTTGTTTTTTTTATGCTTTGTATACATGAACATGTATGCATTTTTAAGATTTACAGTTTTTTTTATACGAAAGTTGTCTCAGAAGAACGCCCTATTGTTAATAATCTTTTTTTTAGGTTCTGGCAGAAATGATTTTTTTTTCTCAGTAATGGGAGTTCGAATATTGGTTATTTGAATAGAATATGATAAGGTTATAATCTCATTCATATGTAAAATATGTTACAAAGGAAATCTATGGAAGCTTATCAGAGCACCGCATTTTTTTTTCAATTTTTTTTTAAGAAAAGCATTGTCATTGATGTTTTGTTTATTACCATACTTTACATTTACATAACGTAATGGAGTGACGGAAAATGTTATGTACTAATGTGCATGAATACTTAAATTTGACTTTTAAAAATTAGTTTTATGACGTATATGCATATACAGTTTCCAGTAGAGATTGCCAAAATTAGAGATTTTTGGTCATTCAAATCATCATACAGCACCGCGTTATGAGGGGAGGGGGGGGCTGTCCTATTTAAACACTGGTTTAATACCGATTACAGGGCTATAGTACTGGTAATACCGATGAGGAACTTTGAACAACCTAAAAAGTAAAAAGCAAGTCATATATGGAGACCAACTTTTCAAAAAAGTTGTAATGATGATCAGGGTTGTGAAGAAGTACGAGGGGTGATCAAAAAGTTCGCGAACTATTTATATATCTAGCTACAAAACCATATTGCAGATTAGAAAAAAAAATGGTACACACATAGCCATATACAGGTTCTATAAATAGCATATGCTGAATAAAGTTTTGCTTCTTGATTGTGACGTCACAATGTGAGAATGACGTCACTTTGTAGGTCACTTGTGACGAAAAATTGTTGTCTCACTCGTACTCGTTCAACAACCGACTGTAGAATTTATATTATATCTTAGGAATCCCTCTGGAGAAGCGTAAAGTAATTTGTACACAGTTTATTGAGAAAATTGACCTCTTATAAATTCAATCAATGATTGGATTGGTCGTTTTAGTGAAGGAAAGCAGATGCTTAAAAATTATACTTGTTTTGTTGCCCATTGAACATGTTGAAAGCAAGTTTGAGAAGAAACTGTATTGTTTCTAATATGGAAGTTATTCAATTAGTTCAAGAACTTTTTGATCACCCCTCGTATATAAAAAATATAAGCTGATATTTCGCTAAGTCTAGGCTGTATCAAATGTGTATTTCCAATACTGACTGAAAAAAATATGAACTGTCCAATTCCTGCTTCAAACGAAATTTAAAAGATTTTTAGGAATGTGCTGACAATTTTATTTCAAGATCATCAGTATGACTCAGAAAAAATTTACTGTGTAATATATTTTTCCACTACAGAGCTTATTTGTACTCGACGGACACTTGTTAATTGTACTTATTTTTCATTGTGCTAACTGTCACTGGTATAAGTCTGTATGATAAATTGTGTGACAATACTCGTATATTTTTGTAATAATGTTGGATGTGTAGGTTTGAAGGGGGGGATGGGCAGGGTGAACATAAGGTGGTAGTAACATGCCAGCATTGTTTTCTTTTCTCTCCCTGCACTGGTATTAAAATGTTACCTTGCTAAAGTGGCAGATGATGATCCACATGGTCTTTTTTTGTTTAAATATACATACGCTTATATTTAGTAATGTTTAAATTAAAATGTTTTTAATAATTGACACTGAGGGACGCTTCTGCTCTAACTCATGTGCTTTTTGTAAATAATATGTTTTTTTCTAGTCAGGGATTTACACCTATCTTACGGGCCAATAGCATATTTATGTCCCTATATACATATTCTATTGTATGTATGTATCTTTATTATTTGTCATTTATTTAACTTGTTTTGAATCAATGATAATCCGTATTTCTTTACTTGTGAGTTACTTCTATGCTTTTGTGAAGCCTGTCAAACAAAATAAATATTATTTATATAGATATTAAATATAATTGATATCAAGCATGCAAAAAAAAAAAAAAGATTACTATTCATGGGAATGTTAATGTTATCAATGAAACAAAATATATTGTAAATGTACGTGCGTTTCTGAGACAACCGCCGTATTTTTAGGTAATAGATGGGTTCGTTTGCTACATGGCATTAATCAAACAACATGAATCGTTGGTTACTTGTACAAAGATATTTCTGAGTTTTGCTCAAGTACAGTATAGTTATCACGTGAAATTAAAATGGAATAATAAAATGTTTTTTTTTTTACAGAAACTGGTATCTTGTTACTTACGTGTTAATTGTAAATATCTACAAAGCCAATGTACAGTCCCTGAAACGTTCTACTTTCCCATTTTTCCGTTCGCTCACGGTTCGTTCACCGTTCGTTCAGCGTTCGTTCACCGTTCGTTCAGCGTGCGTTCACCGTTCGCTCTTCGTTCACAGTATTGCGTTCACCGTTCACCGTGCGCTCGCGTTCACCGTTCACAAAACGTTCACGGTTCGCTCTTCGTTCCGTTCACTTATCGTTCACCTTGCGTTCACCGTTCACTTATCGTTCAGTCTTCATTGTCGTTCGGAACTCCGAAGTGAAAGGACTTATCATTTTGATTGTAAGGATTTACATGTTTTTTAATTAAATAACTTAGATATAACTTAGATATCGTGTTAGAAGAATAATTATTTCATTGCAAAAATTATCTATATATTTATATTTCTATCATTATAACTCAGTTGTTACTTATATCATGAATATTCCCTGGAAAATAATTAATACATTAAGTACCTACATGTATGTAGAACGATGCTAAAATATTAACTTTAAAAAAGTACAAATGTTTCACGCACGGCATCAATTTGATGTAATTTTAAAGAAGTTAAATTATTAATGGATGTATAATAATTAATAAGTCTTTTACAGAACAAGAATAAATATAAAAAAAAAATAAATAAAAAAACTATTTCTAGAGTAACACGTATTTAAACGACATGTACGTTTGAGAATTATCAACAGTACTGCAAATATTCAGTTAACTAAATATCTTTAGAGATAATTAAATTAATGGTGTGGTTTTAAATTTTAGGAACTGTTTAAAATAGTTTATTATTAGAGAAGGAAAATTCCTTCCTTCACCGTACCTACACATATGTTTAAAAATATGTTTTTTGCCATTCAGTATAATTAAGACCCCCCCCCGGGTGCCCTTTCTCCCGAAATAAAATTCTTATTTAGTTTTTAGGGTAAATTTCAATTAATATTTAATTTTTATTGTAACACAAGAAAACCAGTCTTAAAACCAACATCAAACGGTCATTAAACAATAGTATTTTAGTATAAACTTGTGCCGACAGTAGTATTTTAAATTGGCAGGGAATGTGTTTCACATTCAATTTAAAACTTAATCCTTCTAAGTATATATTCGAATTATTTTTTTTTTCCTGCAGGAATGCAAAAATCAGATCTAGAAATGGTAGGAAAAAATATTAAAATTTCTTGGAATACTAAGTGACTCTTTGCCTTCGGCATATTCGGTGAAACGCGATTTCCATATCTCCACTGTGTCGAATTATTTTGATTGACAGCACAAGCATGCTACTACAAATGTAGCACGGACTTCCTGTGAACTGTGTGAACTTGATGATGGAAACTAAAAGCCAATGATTACTTTCAAATTGATTTGTTAATCTAAAAAAAAAAGATTATCTTTGTTGCTTGGAATATTTAGGAAAAATAATAAGAATTTTCATTTGCTATAATATATATCTGAGAATCGAGGGGGTTATCTCTCTCTCTTACTCTCTCTCTCACGTACATTTCTCTGTTCAATAAAAATTATGACAACACATTGCTTATTTAGTTTTAAAAGATTAATCTACGCATGTATTACAAATAATTTCCAACATCTTGACCGAGTATAATCACGGCCGGGAAATGTCTACAGATACATGAAGAAGTTAGCTAAAATAATCGTCATAAAAGAATAAAAAGGCACATAAATATAGAATTCATGTATTTTGCAGTAGAATTGAAATAAAACGAGAATTTTTTATGCAGTACTATAACAGTCAATGTCAACAGATAATTGTGAATTTTAAAAAAAAATCCGTTATTTTACTCAGAATCGCTTTGGCACGGAAATATATGTACGGTAGTTTCAACCCCGTAAAATGTAACTAATTCATTCTATAAGTAGTAGTTTTATCTTCAGGAGTCCACATTATTTTATTAGTGAAGAGAATGAGCATAATTATTTACTATACAAGTAAATAAATTTATTTTTTAACCACACGCGGTAACAAATACACGTTTGACGGCGATTAAAATCATGTTATTTAAATATCGATTTAAACATAGGTATGTGCAGAAAAAATGTTTTTATTAATTAATTAATTGATTTATTTATTGTTTGTCTCAGTAGTAGTTTCATCTTCGAAAGTCCACATTTTTTTATTAGTTAAAAGAATAATCATAATTATTTACTATAGAAGATTAATTTATTTTTCAACTACACGCGGTAACAAATACATGTTTGCCGGCGATTAAAATTATGTTATTAAGATATCGATTTAAACATACGTATGTGGAGAATTTTATTTTTATTATTCATTTAAATCTATTTATTTCTCTTTTGTTTATCTATTGTTTATTTATATTTATTTATGACATTTAAATTATAGAATAAAAGAATAATTTCAATGCAAGGAAAAGACCAAAGGCAGTCCGAATAAATCGTTCATCTTGCGTTCACCGTTCGTTCACCGTTCACTTTGCGCTCGCGTTCGCGCTCCGTTCGCGTTCTGCGTTCACTCACCGTTCACCGTTCACACATCGTTCACCAAGTTGCGTTCACCGTTCGCACATCGTTCACTCACCGTTCGCTCTGCGTTCGTTCAGCGTTCGTTCACCGTTCGTTCAGCGTTCGATCACCGTTCAGGTGGGAAAGTAGAACGTTTCAGGGACTGTATAAAAATGTAAATGTAACAGTGCTTCAGACTATAAATGATTTTAAGCAAAATTATTCATTCTTTCAGAAGATTTACATGATTAAGAAGATTAAAGGGTAAAAAAAAGAACCATATAGGCCAATCTAATTAGAATTAGATCTGATGCTAGATCCGTTTGGATACTCGCTACAATAACGTCTAACAACATCGCATGGAGGGTCACGTCAAAGGTCAAATTTTATCAACCAATCAAATCATAGCCTGCAAAAGCATTATATATTTGTTGAAACAAATAAGTCCAGAGTTGTTCTGAATCTAGCCTCTGACGTGACCCTCTAAGTTTTTTTTGTAAGATGTGAGTGTAGCAAGTATTCGAGCAGATCTAACATCCAATTTTAATTAGGTTGCATATATGCATAATAAAATAAATAATCAATTTCCCTTTTTGAAATTTTAATGTCATGAATTCAATAGATTTTCAAACAACTATGATGTGTTTGTGCAACAATGTTGAAATCAGTTATTTTTTCATACAAACTGTTGTATTTTTGATGTTATAATATAAACTGTTGGTCTGATTGCAATATAACCTTTATCTATAAAATTATAGATATGTCACAATTAAGATGTAGAGCAGAGACACTTGACGTTGTGTCGAATGAGGACAATTTTACCAATGAAGTGATGACTTTATCAAGAAATGCCTATCGGAGGCCCCAATATCTTCGTAGTAAAATAACTGTCTACTTTAGTTTTAGTTAAGCATATACAAATGTAAGTGTACATTTCGGATATACCTGTTAGAAAGAGAATCGGGCCATGTTCTTTTGTAGAATAGAAAATAATTGCGGTTTATCATAAGATTCGATAATTACAGAGGCCGGTGTGAATATTTTAAATTAGATTTTTTCCTTTGCAGGCCTCCTGGATTCCGGAAGACGAACTTCCTCCCGAGCAAAAACATTCGTTGATATAATACGATTCAGATTCATGTTTGAGTGTAGATAGATCGGGATTAGAACATTACATAGTGTTTTAGTGATATAATGAAAAGGGACATTCCATGCTTCATTAAGGACAGAAGGTAGGTCTGTTTGTCTTTTAAAACTGTTTAATAACTGAGGCTTCAAAATGCGGAAGTTTTTTTTTATTTGGATGAGAGGGTGTTTACATCAGTGTGCTTGAGGGTTTTTTAGGGTTGAAATACCTTACAGGCGCATGGAATGAATTTAAAAGACTTTTCAAACTACTTTGAAATCACAAATTTCGTTGTGGTCTAACTTCTTTTTTTCGGGATATTAAATATTCCACGAATTCATGTACACTACGAAATGTTAATTATGATATACAACATTTCTCACTTATTCGTCATTCACGAAATAAAAAAATTCCTAGGAATTCATAATTATTTTTTCTTCTGTCTTTGAAAATTTACCCCCACAATAATACGTTATTTTACGGTAGCTGAAATTAACTTCTCCAGATATCTATGAACAGTATATTTCTTTTATTGAACATTTATGTCTTGTACAATCTGTTGTAGTTTGGATGTTGTTATGAAGTTATTTAAGTATAAAATATAAAATTTATTGATTTGTTTTCGATTTCATACAATGCATAAAACCGAATGAATTGTTATGCAATACGTTTGAAAATATTTCACTCATACATGTGTATAGGACGACACTAAACCTCAGTGAAGATTTTTAAATATTTCACTCAGGGCATTAAGAGGTGCGGGATGGTGGCAGTTCATACTGTTTTACTGTACAACTAATATGCACATCCACCTATCTGCATTTATTTTGTCCAATGGCACACATTGTCGTTGGCTAGGAAACTATACAAAATATGCCTACCATGAAAGATAATGATAAATATATTTTTGAAGTTCTTTCTGGGCCAAATTTACAATTCTTTCCTTGCTGAATACAAATATAAATATCATATTTTGAAATGGAATATGGTTTGTTTAAAGAGTACAAATTGGGAGCGGCACAATCACGGAACTCGAAATACGTCAGGGGTGGGATCAACTGCGTTGTAGAAGTAAGCATTCCTTACTGACCGGTCACACTAATGTGTACTCCTTGTAATAATCGGCAAACAAAAACTCCTTAGACAATAATGACGTATCAATTAGCTTGAAAAAGTTCAGTTGATGTTTGACTTCATGACAGATTGTATTGTATTTGCTAAGGGGGGCATTGTATTGACCATATCATTTGTGAAATATCGACATCAAACAAGGCTGTTGATATACTTGTTTCGTCAGTTTATTTCTGAATAGCCTATCCTCGTTTTAAGAATTGTTGAAAGAGCATGCTCAACTGGGAGGCATTATTTCCATATACACTGTACAGGTTTGACGAAAGAAAACTTGAAGTTAAGTTTTTTTTTTTAATTTTTCATTAAGTTTTATAATTAATATTATCATAAAACTTTCGTAGGAAAATTATAATATGAAACAGGTGTCTCTGACTCAGTGGTATGTTTTATTTTGAGTTCAAATGAATATATATCTAATCAAGGTAGTAAATTGACAAAATGTCGTCAATATACCTACATGTTGAATAGAAGATCGCAGTATGAAAGAGACTCCTTGTTTTTCATTTAGAAGAGTTAAAACAAACTTTGCTTAAAAAAAAAATGATCTTTTTAATTTTTTCATTGTAAATGTTGTTGTGTGTCATAGCTCCTCTAAATCAAAAGGTAAGGGCAATGTTAAAGTTTTTGCGGACAAACAGACAGACAGACATAAAGAAAGACTGTCGGACACGACAAAAACTATATATATATATACCCCCTAAACATCGTTTAAGGGGGCATAAAAAGATCGGCATAATAAATTGATTTTATGTAAAGCTCACCATTTGTCTGACTGCATTATCGCGTTTTACACAATCATACAGGCATGTCCTTGCAGGAAGTTTGATTCTTTCTCCCGCATGATATTTTGTTTTCATTTTTACTCTCAAAGTAAAAACAAAATTAACTATTTTCAAATAAATTCAAACAATTCCTTTTAAATGGAGTCTTATCTCTGATAAAAAAAAGATAGAAAATAAAATTAATGAGTTTAAATATTATTTTAAAAATACATATAATTCTTTTTTTAATTCTTATAACTATTTTGCACTCGACGAATTTTTTCGGGGACTAGCCTCAGATATTTAAAATTATCTAGGTCACAGAGATATAATTACAGCCAATGATTACCTCCTTGTAAGTATGGCACACAAAAGAACAGGAAAGATCTCCACAATTATGCACCGTTTCTCTTACAAAATATACCTATATCAGACATAATTTAGAAAACATAAATTCAAAAGAGAAAAAAATCTATTGTTAAGGTATAATTATGACTATAGTATACATGTATTAATTCTAACCTGTGACATGAAATCTATTTTTGTCTACGTTTATTTTTATACAGTTGCTTCACTCCTTACGGAAGTTGACATAGATTAGTCCCTAGAAACAGAAATTCATGGTACGGTAAGTGCTTAACCTCAACATCAGAATTCTTCATAGAATCAAAAATTACTTTTTTAATTTAGATTCATGCTAAAAGTCTTCAATTAATACATATCTTTTAAAATATTCTACTTTCGTTTTAAAATATATACATGTATACATATTAGGAATGTTGACAAAGACTCGTCGCTACAAACAGAGATTCATTATTAGAGTAAAAGTATAACATAATGTGAGTGTTTATACCGGGTATGTGCAATATACATCACTGTTATTTGCATTAGAATTTTGCTAAAAATTTATAATTAAAGTGTAAAGTCCGTTGAAAGAGTACAAATTGGGAGCGGCACAAAGTAAAAGTATAACCCGATGCGAGTGTTTATATGTTGAATATACTTCACTGTTATTTGCATTAGAATTTTGCTAAAAATTTATAATTAAAGTGTAAAGTCCGTTGAAAGAGTACAAATTGGGAGCGGCACAAAGTAAAAGTATTACCCGATGCGAGTGTTTATATGTTGAATATACTTCACTGTTATTTGCATTAGAATTTTGCTTAAAATGTATAATTAAAGTGTTAAGACAAATAATGACCTCAAATAAAATAATGACTGGGGGTGGTTTTTGAATGACAGAAAATGGCTCCCACCCATAGAAAAAAATCATGTTTGTAGAAAAAGAGCCCCAGGGGTCATTATTCTATTCTATGAGTCATATGAATCTTTTGTCCTCGTTGAAAAATGATCCCTTTTAGAGTGATCGAAAATGTATAAGTTTAAATTTATGCAAAGCATCAAATCGGTCTCAAAAAATATTTCATTCATCTTATCAATTTTAGGAATTTCCACAACGAATCCATAGAAATACCCCCCCCCCTCCCCCGAAAAAAATAACACATGTACTAAGCATGGTACATATCTTCATTTGATTTTGAGTGTGATCAAACAAAGTAAATAAATATATAATAACATTATGTTATATAAGAGGTGCAGACGTTCAACGTCAACACGTTGCGGTTTGTCCAATGTCAACTTGTTGACTCAGTATGCAAGTATGAAAAGGGGTAGTTTTATCATAGAATTAATTATCAAAACAATTCCAACAAGAATGCCTAATTTGGAATGTTGACAAAAAAGAACGCGCAACATGCTGATATTGTGGATCTTTGTCACGGATAAAGCTTTGGCATGTTATGTGATAATGTTGATGTTCTGTCAAAATAGAATTTTTAAAATCAAAATCGTTGTGTCATTTCCAACTGTGAAAAACCATTCAAAACAATATTTACTTAAGCCATTAAAATAAACCTCGTACAAGTCATTAGTTATTTTACTCACTGTTATTTATATCCGGAAACTCAATACGTTTTGATTCCATACCTTAGGCATGTTCGTCTTAGGGAGCAGTTCATGCAAAGAATATTTTTTAAAAAAATTCATAAATCGATGAATCTCTGGGGAGAAATAATGAAAAAAAAAAAACAATTTAAACCTAATAACAACCATTAAGACAAGGTATAGAGCGAATTCTAAAAGCTATTTTTCGTAAATTTTATATTTGTTATCAAGGATCCTTCAAGCACATTAAAGGGTATAAAATGAAAATGGTTGCATAAGTTTAAATTTTGTACTTCATTTTGAGACATTTTGAATTAAATTAAAAATTAAAGAGTTATCCATCCTGGCTGAGGATCGGAGGAATTTAGTATTATTACCTTAGTATATGACTAAGTTAAAGTCTCTGTGTATGGTTAAAAAGTCCCATCACATTTACATTATTACACTGTAGACTGGAAAGATTACCAACGCTATCGACATTATCATTACATCCATAGGGAAAGGGTTTCCCTAGTTTTCTAATCCAAAATTCTTCTCGTTGTCTACGGAAAAGTGTACTCAGCGACGGACTATTTGTGTGTTGATAAATTTATTTCGAGAATTCTAACTTTTATTGATAAACTAGAAAGATCAGGTAAATTAAAATGTTTTTATAAAAGCTGCTGACCACCATGATTTAATTGAAATCGATGACCTGATATTCTTCTGTTAACCCCTTGTTCACACAGAGCTGCGACTCTACGGCGATCATCCCGATCAAGCCACGATCTGATTTTTTTTGGATCGGGGCAGACCGCAGCCGTCTAAATAGAGCAATTTGGCAAATAATGGTCTTCGTTACGACCGTACTACGATGTCCCTACGTCAAACGCGTTGCTAACACGCTTCTACTACGATGTTACGCAGACCGTTGCCGACAAGCAGCCGTGTTTACTGCGTTTACGCCACGTTGCCACTACGACACTGAAGACCATACTACGACGCTACACAGACCTTTATGACCGTACCGCGATGTCGCTACGGTGTTGCCGATCATATTACGATTGCATTACGCTTCTAGTACGATTTTGGCGATGATGTAAATATATCTTGCAACCGCAGATTTTTGAAGTACGATTTTAGCGATGATACATATCTTGCAACCGCAGTTTTTTTTTTTGCGGGCTTTACGACATGGTTTACAGGCATTTTCAATTGTAACTGTAACAAGATGTGAAAAGTCTCAGTGGCAAATTATCATCAAGTAAAGTGTCACCCTTTACATGTAGTTTATAGATGATGATTCGTCAAATATCAGCGCTTCAAGAACAAACTCATTTCTACTAGGTCGTGATATGATCGGCGTAAGGTCATTGTAGGTCTTCGTAGGATCTTCAGGAACGTAGAGAGATCGTAGTGAGAACGTAGTATGGACGTAGAAGGAGCGTCGTATGAGCGTACTTGGTAAGTTCCTACGCTCTTACGGCGCTTTAACTACGATCACGAAGATCTCTCTACGATGCTTCCGCGCTGCTTGTATGATTACGGCGCTTCTACTACGCTCTTTTTACGACTTAACCCCGATTCTTGTTGGCCACGATCCCGCTACGCTTGTTTTGAACATGTTCAAAATAAGCGTGGTGAGAGCGTAGAGCTCTCCGATCATGAAGACCCTACTGCGATCATACTACGCTTATGACGACTCCACGACGTTTCTCCTGCGATTTGTCACTATCGGCTACGCTTTTGGCCACGCTTTGATCGTAGTAGAAGCGGCGTCTATGTGTGAACGGGGGGTAAGCGATCCCTTGGTTTTACCGACATAAACAAGTCCACACAAATTACATTCTATTCCATAGACATGAGAAGATTTGCACTTCAGATTTTTCTTAGTTTTGGTATAGAAGTTCTGATCAGTGAAGAAGAAAGAAGTGTTAGTTTTCAAAATGTCACAGGTTTTTTTTTCCTTTGTCCGAAACAGTCATGTACATAGTTTTGTAATGTCAGTTTCAAAGAGTCCCATTTCAACTTCATAACTACTAAAGGCCTATTGTTAGCGTTGAAAGGTAAATAAAATATCAGAAATTGCATTTTAAGATATGGTCAATCATTAGAAACCATTTTTAAAGCTTGAAAAAGTGTCAGCGGCATAAATCGAAGGTTTTTGTAGCTCTCTGCTCTCTGCTCTATCTCACCGAATTTTATCAAGCAGAGATATACAGTTCTGTAGGTACCTTTAAGGTTCATTGATACTCTGATAAGAGAGATAACTCTACAGATAAGAAAGATAACTTTCTGCAGACATTTTGTGATGAAATTCAGTGAATTGTCAAGCCAGAGTTTACAAATCTCTCTCAAAAGGACCATTTTATAGTTAACTCAGGCAAACTTAACCCATTGTTCAGAGGTTGATTTCTAGTTCTATTGCTAGTATATTTATTAATTATTTTTAATAGTTTACCAAAAACATTTATACTCAGTTCCTTTAAACGGTGTAAATTGAAAAATAAATCTATCTCTAAACGTGTAAGTCTTTTAATTGTACAGAAATAACAGCCGCAGAATTGTTTATAAATATTAATTATTATTTTATTTCATTAAAAAAGAATTTCAAAGGGCGATAATGGAACGATAACTCTTGTTTGTGGATGCATTTTATTTTACATGCACAGAAAACAATTTGATATTCTGATTTTAAAAGCATCGCTTCAGTATGTTTTCTAAAGGGAATTAGATAGGTATGAGAGTAAATATTATTTTTATATATACCTCATATTTCTAATTTAATTGTGAGATTAAAAATAATTGATCTTTCTAATGACCATATCAAATTTTCTTCACATCATGATTGGACATATTATTCATTTCTGAAAAAGTAAGCAACGCTTCATACTTCAAACTATTTTCTATTTGAATTTAATGTTATAGTTGTTGCTGAAAATCAATGTTTGGAATTTAAAAAAAAGATCGTGAAATGTGGAGCAGAGGGATATTGTCCCTTAAATATTGTTTTATATAAACATGACATCACAGCCATAATATTTATTCAAATAGTAAAGGATAATTCTCCAACAGTATGCCAAAAGTTTTGTTTGAATAGTAATTGAAATATTTAAAAGGTTTGCGATTTTCTAGGACACTCGTAAATACATTGTTTGCTGACCATTTAGTCAGTGTTAGTTAATGTGATCAAGCATTCGTTTTTCTTTTATATCTAATGATCCCTGTGTATCTTCAAATTTGATACTTTCAGTCTTTTCAGCTGCCTTTAAAATGTGTATCAACTAGACATCTTCATCAAATGTCATGGCAGAAAAACGACTTCCTAATTTTGTTGGCCCTGGTCTCTCTGTAAGTATAATTAACTGAACGTGTTGACACAGCTTCATTTTGGCTTCTGTATGATTTTCATATACAGTGGACCTTCAGGTAGCCGGACGCCAGATGTCCGGATGCTTCAGTATCCGGACAATTTTTTATCGGAATGGAATTTTTTAAAGTTATATTGTCTTGTTTAACTGGTAATTCAAATATTCGGACGCTTCACATATCCGGACAAATTTACTTGGAACCAAAGCGTCCGGATAAATAAGGCTCCACTGTATCTTGTTTTAATCATTTGCCATCATCATTAAAAGGGGTTATAGACAACAATATCCTCTAGAATTTCATAATGAAGTTATTATCACAAAATACTTTTTTGTACACGGGTTTGTTAAGGCAGCACACGGACCAGAATTCGGCGAATTAACACATGTCACGGTAGGCGCTGGCACGATAAAGAACCCTCACTGCTCAATGGCCCTGTGTGCCGAGTATAGGTCTAAATTTGAAGCCCTTCACCGGCATACGGTGACGTCTCCATATGAGTGAACAATTCTCGAGAGGGACGTTAAATAATATACAATCAATCAATCAATCACTTTCACTCTGCTACTGCATGATCAACAGTTATGACGTCACGGGTTTGGTATTAAAAACTTTTGATTAATACAGAGACCCAGAAAGGGCAAAATTCCGTTTACATTATGCCTAATGTGTATATTTTTATTCATTTTTACGACCTCAAATCAATCTCAGATATCGAATTTTAGAAATTGTTATCTCTAAAATTCACGTCATATAGCTTACTTTGAAGTCATATCATATAGGCAAGTAGAATATTTGGTTGTAACCTTAACATACCTGCGTAAACATTACTTTAACATATTATGAAGGTTTCTCCTGATAAAATGTATTGTCACACAGAGCTTTGTCACAAAATAACCCAAACTATTGTGGAAGTATATTTTGCTACAATACAGATTAATATTTGCAGCCTTCTGTTTTTTTTATATTCACTTCGGTCTCGAACAAAATAGAAAAGATGTATTACTTTTTTTCTTAACGAGTTGATGAGACTATGAACCTAACTTTATGTTCCACAAAGTATCTACAAACTAAATGGAGTTAATAAATTAACGCCGGATTTTTTCTATTTCCCGATCATGACAATTGTTAAGAAGACATATTTGTTGTAATAATTTGAAAATATACAATTCCTAATAAAAGAAAACTACACTACACTATAGTTAACAATAGTTTGCTATTGTACCTTAGTAAAAACGTTGGAACTTTGATTTACTATGGTAAACACCTTGGAACTTGGGTTTAGTATAATAGTAAAAATGTATTTATCAAATTCTACTTTAGTATTTTTGGTAGAAATTCTATCAAATGATTAAAAAAAATAAATCATTTATTTGAGTGATCACTAAAGTGATTTATTAAGTGTCTGTGATACTTGTAATATCATTTCGACAAACATCATTTACTTTGAAGGTTTATCAACAAAAACGCCTACGAACATGCAGTTCTAAAATCTCGAATGTCTTCCGTGCAACTCAGTCTGTTTCATCAGGTGCAGAAAGTGATTCCTGCATCGGGAAAACGGGTAACAATGAAATTCAGGAAAATAGTGACAACGATGATGATGCCGGTAATATATTATTGTTTATGTTTAATTACTGTATACAAGGTTAATTTCGCCTCGTGTTATTTTCGCCTCTTTGCACTTGCACACAATTTTGCTCCGTTTTAAATTCGCCAAGTTATTGTTCTGTTTACGAAATTATGTCGTGTAATTTAAATGCGCTCCGTTTTAATTACATCGCCCAAAAAAGAAGATGGCGAAATGGGCGGAAATAAAATGGGGAAATTTAGATGTATACAGTTCATACAAACAATCTTTTTGAGATTTCCCATTTATTCATAAAATCTTGATATCTAACGTAGTAATAGTTGTAAATAATTTTTTCTTACATAAATTAAATAGAAATTTTCTATATCGTAAACGTAATATCGTATATAAAGGTAACTGTTTACTTTTAACACTTTATCTAGATCGTAGTCTCCTGTACTGCATTATTTTATATGGGTATCCTTGGAGGTTCGATCTAAATAGCACTGACTGGTATCAGATATTTCGAAATATAAGACAGACCTATAATATGAAACACAGATCAAGAGACGAGGACATCCTTGCCATTCAATCAATGATTGAAACGTCCAGGCTTGTAAAAATGAATCAGAACATTGTAAAATTTGATTTTTATTCCATTGAGGATGAGGAAGATAACCGTGTTTATAATTGCCTGACATTCAACAAAGATTATGAAAAGTTCTTGAAGGTGACCCCGACAGCGGTTTTGCAAAAATGCAGTTTGTTTTTGACTTCCCTGCAAGACAAAATAATGAACAGCAGTGAAATTTCTGATATTGTGGTGAATTTTGGATTGCACTTTGTTCTTTTTTTTCACCCACATTGGAACTATCACAAAAATATACTAAAGGTTTAAAGATGTGTAAGTATATATTTTGTTACAGCGCATAACATCCGTGTTAAAAGTATACTTAATACCTATTTCATCATTTTATTATTTGAATTAAAATAAAACTTAATTATCAAACTATTCTGAAATGTTCAATAGGATAACACTGTTTTTAGTGAATCTTCCTTATGCTGTTGTTGCAATGGTAGAGGACGGTTTCGAGTTCAGTGCTTTCAAAGAATATGTCGACAAGATCATGGAATGTGAACAAAAAACCTTAGCGTCATTGAATCTGAACAGTCTCCTTGGCTCATACCTTATTGGACGAGAGACAGGCGAAGAGAAAGGTGATGATTTCATTTTAAAGGGAAATGTTTATCATTCTTTGAAGGATGAAATTTCACAACTGCAATGGTGAGAGCAAACAGTAAGTAATTTATTAGCATGTGAGATCCCTTGATGAACCCTAAAACCTTGAAAAAAAAGACGGATTTAATAGTAAGCCGGTTTTAAATATAAGCCACCTATTTCTTGCAGTGAAATTTACCCCCAAAATAAGCCAGTTTAAAAAAAAAACCGGTCATGACAATGCCATTGAGGAAAGATGTTAAACTTTTGGCGATTTACTCGTCTTTAAAATGCAAAATAAAAATGAGTTATATATTTCTTTAATTCATTGAACCTTCACCAATTTCTGCATACAACATAGTGCGAACAATGAAATTATCTTTTTGGGATCGGCATTCTCAAAATATAAAGTAGACGATTGATTACACCATTGACCTAACGAACATACACCGGGGGAAGCCAATGAATAAAAAATCAACAAGAGAAAACATTGACGAGCTAAAGACATTCGACAATGTTTCCTTCTCGTCAAACTTTCCACTTTTCCAGTATTTTTTTTTCTACACGCAAGGTACCGAACACAATAGAATTGTATTTTTTTTATTTTATTATAAACATTCCATGCCATTCATGCTTTTTTTAATTTTAGATCAAACAAGTAGTTCTTATTCTATCGATTACACTTTTTCAATAATTGTTTTGAAAATGAACAGTGATTATGTTCCCGTCTCTTACCGGTTTTTTTTGCATTGATAATAAGCCATAATTTTAAAATAAGCCCCCACTTTCTTACCAAAACCTAAAAAAAGCCGCGGTTTGTTTTCAAGGTTTAAGGGTATAATGATACAACTACTGTGTTCGCTATATAACATCAAGAAATCAAGAACTACAGCCTATCATCTCCAAGGCAACGACCAGTGTGAGCGTTTTAACAGAACCCTCCATGACCTACTACGTTATTTACCGCCTGCTAGAAAACGGAAGTGGCCCGAGTACATAAGGGAGTAAGTGTTTTCCTACAATGTCACACCAAACGCATCGACTGAATACTCTCCTTACTACTTGATGTATGATCGGCAGCCACATCTTCCAATAGATTTCCTTTTAGGCCGAAGTACCGAACCGTCAGAAATCAACATCGACAGATGGGTGGAGTAACATTCAGAGAAGCTTGCGTTAGCTTACAACAGAGCCAAAGAAGAACTTACCAAGAAACGAAACCGCGCGAAAACAGAGACACGACCTGGGCAGATGCGAAAAAGAACTCCAGATCGGCGACAAGGTGTACGTTCGGAACCGAGGTGTGCGAGGTCGAGATAAGATCCAAGACAAATGGAAGCCGGAAGTTCATACCATTGTGGATAAACCGTTCAAATCAGTGTATAGTGTGAAACCAGTGAATGGTGATGTTGTGAAAAATGTGAATAGGGTTGAAATAAAACCAGTGATTTGTGATTCAATTATGTGAATATTTTCCTACCTCCTTTGTGAAATATGGACTTATTCCAAGAGATGTAGAGACTCTACGTGACAGTTTATATTGAACATTTATTTTCATATTGCATATATTTTTTTTTCAGATGGATGAATTTTTTTTTATGATATATTTTTTTTTATATATTTATTATATTAATCTGAGAACAGATTAACATGTCGTGGGGGAGTATGTGGTAGACCAAATTTACTTTTATAATTTATCTTAAGTATTTATTCGTTTTGGGATCATTCTATTTTTCGTTTCATTTAAAGTAATCTTAAATATTTTTATCTTCAATTTCATTGGTTCATTTGATATTATCCAATAGTTTCAAGTATAGTATAAGTAACCGTTTAAACTAAGCAAAATTGGGCAGCATTGCATTTTAAAGAAGAAATTATATCCAGGCGATATCACATGCATCTTGTGGTATGTAACTTTCATATTTAATTTTTTGTTACTTTACTATGAAAAATTTGGGACTGACATATCATTTTAATTGCGAAGTTTATACTTTATCGTATTTTTGCAGTTAAAGTTGTCTCAGTAAAGTCTTATATTTTGTCTGTAGGTTCAAAGTTCATTTTGCTACAGTACATTTTTCTATCTTCTACAATTTATGTATACTGTATAAACGGTAACTTATTGTCAATGTATATGAAACTATATGTTTTTTCTAATGTATTCTTTATATTTGTTATAGGTCAATATCTTTTTCGTATACTTCAATAAATAAAATGGATTCAATCATCTGAGTCATCATTTTCCCTTTACTGCTTGGTTACATAAGGTAATCGGGTAATGCACCATAACAGTAACTTTATCTTTCCTAAATTTTCCTTTAAAATAATATTTAATTTAAAGGTAACTTTCTTCCATTTTGTGACATTATTTAATTAAAATATATGTATAATAGAGTGAGTATTTTTCCTAAAGACAAGTTTTTAGAATATCACGGGGTTCCACAAATTAACGCATTACTCACTTTGTTTGCGCTCACCATTGCAGTTGTGAAACTGCATTTTCCCAAGAATGACATATCAATGCATAAATGAATGACAACATATGAATGACTTTATTCATCACACATTACTATGCATGCATGTACTAGAAAATTTGCTGATCATCCCAGCGATGTCAAAATTACGAAATGTACCTGTACTTAAAATTCGAAAACAGAGAAAGAATTACACATGTATATTACAATTTGTTTTTATGATATTTTCTTCTTCTGTTTACTGAATAAGAAGGTGAAATACAAAAATAATGATCAGAAATCAATCTCAAAGAATAATGAAAAGAAACTATGTACATTGATACTGAATGAATGTTGCGGTATCTTTGAGTGAAAATGATCAATGGAAATCATAAAAAAATAAATCACACATGAAAAAGAGACTTATTTTAGACGTTTCTAAAAAAAATAGGTTTCAAATTTATAAACAGTCATGTATAATGATGAACCATTTTTATTTCAGCATTAAAGAACCTCGCACTTTCTCAGACAAAATGGAGCATTCTTATTTCTATTCTGATGTCAGAGAGTTACAGTTTGTCCATTAGCACACCATGGGAGGAATTATTGACAAAACTTCAAAGTGTTTTCCCTTTATTTAGGTGCGATTCAAGAATGTTAGACAGCGATATCACTGAATTGACTGATATTTATCAAGTGTTAAATAAGGAGAACAACTCAGTCAAATTTGTATCAGATGATGTCCGCCATCAGGTTATGAGTTACTTTGTGAAGAATTGTCTGATAACTGATGAGGACTACGAGAATTATATAAAGATGTCATCAGTGGACTCTTTAATGGAATACGTGCGACCCTGGTGGTATGACCATGACGACATTGACATATTGAGGGAAAAAATTGTGTTCCTACCGGAGATTTTAGAGGACTCAATTCTCAAAAGACTTGGATTAGACGTCCTACGTCATGTCATTGAGGAGTGGAATGATCTGATTGAAGATAGAATTAAAACAATCAGAAAGGCAGTTCAAAAAATGTGTGAGTAGCACTCCTACATTCTAATAATAAAAAAAATAATCAACTTCAGATTTAAAAGATTAAAAAGATCAGTTAACATTTACAAGATAAAATTTTAAATGTAAACATTTTTTTAATTTTTTTTTACTTTAAAATTCATAAAAAATCATATAATGGTTAACATTGATTCATGTCTTATTCCGCTACTGTAATCCTTTTAACAACAAAATCTTAAGTTAAGATTTTATTGCAGTTAATATAAGTAATATTCTTAATCAAAAAATGGTCCAGTCTTGTATTCCACCATATTTCAAGTTAAAGACTACACCTTGTATTTCCTACAAATATAAATCGACCATTGCCTCCAATCTTCTCAATTACAAAAAAAAAAAATTTACTTGGCCTGGATGCCGAATATCTGAAACATAATCCTCCACCGTGTTCATGTTCTTCTTCGCCCTATTAATATAGTACAGCAGGACACGTTATTACAGGTGACGTAAATATATTTAATAATGAGAACCTTAGATTACATATTTTAAAAGGTCCTAAATATAGGAAATCACAATCCTTCAACTGGCAATGAAACTTCATATATATTATGGATTCTTTTCAAAATTAACCCCGACGATGGGCCAGATATGAAAAAGAAGACGTTGACACCTTGTTAGAATGGATTAAATGTATCATATCCATGTTTAAATCGCGTATAAAAATATCTGAGGGGTAATATTAAAATCATCTTTTCTTCTATGTTCAATAATCAAGAGGTCAATAGAAATTAGATAGATTACATGATCAGTACGTACTGGTCCCTGCCGACAAAGCAGTTAACAACATTGTCTTCGTTTGTAAAGCTAATTATATAAATAGCAATCTAGAATAACTTGGATTTAATTCTACAAGCGGAAATCCAACTTATATTCATACTTATACTTCCCTTTCTAAGAAAGAAATTCTTCAATGTCATGTGTCAGATTTAAATATTTTTTTATTTTCCGCAGAGCCAAAATAAATTTGAACTACCCAATATATATATATATATATCAGATTCCGAAACGCCATAAAAATCCTTACCCGGGTTGCAGCAAAACCTCAACCAAGCCTCTTTCGTTACTCCATACTAATATATTGACAGTAGTGAAGGATAACGTTCAAGAGTACTGTGCAACAATACATTCATGAAGTGGTGTGAATCAGATGTGGATACTAAAAAAAAATTGCAAGGAACTTTTGGACAATTTGAAGTCACAATATTTTACCGATTTCAACAGCTTATAAACCTACACTTTTTCAGCTTTATACAAAACCATTCCCCACGATAAATTAAATCTAGGCTTTTTGGTAATGACAGCTGCCTTTTCAATAAGAATTGGAACTCGTAAATTTACTTACCTTGTCATCAGTCTTTTGCAAAATTATTTTGTTAAAACACATCCTCATTACAAACACACGTACTCTGAAGTTGACATCAAAGAGATGCTTTGGTTTCTATTAGACAATATCTATGTTTTTTGAGACTATTTATTCCCACAATCTATTGGAATTACCATGGGTAGCAATTGCACTCCGTTATTAGCATACCTATTTTTATATTCATATGAAGCAGAATTTGTGCAAAATCTAATGCGTGAAAAGAAAAAAAAACTTCAACTCGAAATTTAGATATATCGACGATGTTTTGTTAATTAACAATAGTAATTTCCATTCCTACGTCGATACAATATATCCTGGTGAGCTTGAGATAAAAGTTACCACAGAGTTTGACATATCTGTTTCATACTTGGATATTTTACTTGAAAAAAGGCGTTCATGGTAATTGAACAATCAAGCTATATGATAAACGTGATGACCTTTTTTATCATCAACTTCCATTACTAATGCAGCAATATACCTTCATCACCTGAATACGGAGTGTATTTATCTCAGTTCATTTGATAGGATTATGCTTTGTATGAACAATTTTTAAAATGAGGCAAATTATTGAAAAGCAAGTTGATGAAGCAAGAATATCAGCACTCTTGTTTTAAGTCATCATTTTTTAAGTTCTATGGTCAGCAGATATAATTTATCATTGTGTCAAATGCCGACAATCGTTTTTCATATTAATTGTTAGTCCATTTATTATACACTGAATTCACAACGGATTTTTCCATTATTTCCCGATCAGGACAAGGAGCACACAGCGGGTTTGACCGGTCAGCAGGGGATGCTTACTCCTTCATGCCACCTGATCCCACCCCTTATGTTACTGAGGTCCGTGTTTGCTCTGCTTCTATAGTGTATTGTTTGTATTGTTTTATGAACTTTGAGATTGAATTTTATTCTTTATCTCCACATCCATCTTATCGTAAAAGAAAGCTCATAAATTTGCTCCTTTCAAATAGCTATAAAAAAAAATTATATAAATTCTCTCAAGAGTTAAATTTGCGGAAATATTAATAGAGCTCCCACCGTCGCGAAAATAACAGTTTTCAATTAAAAAAGATAATTTTGCTCCTTTCAAATAAATTCTCTTAAGAGTTAAATTTGAAGTAATATGAATAGAGCTCCCACCCTCGCGAAATAAATTCTACCTTAAAAAGACCTTCTTTACGGATAAAACAGTAGCGTGTTTAATTATTTAATTCACATTGAAAATTTAATCTCTATCAAATAACGAAGGCATTATCTGGTATGACCCATTTTAACCGTTTTTATGGGTATAGGTGTGCGCATTTACGTGTTGATCGTATAGATTATATGTAGTTTTACATTTTACGGATTTCTTATAACAATTTAAATAGACACAAAAACGTGTAAAGTGTAATAGAAAGAGAATGTAGAATTATAAGGCTTTTTCAGCGTATCGAACTATACATACTAAACATATTTTGTTATAAATACCAAGGGAACAACTATGATTTGTTATTTTCTCAAGGAAAACATTTTAATTCCAAGCTATGTCCTAATTCTATAAAATTTCTTGACATGATTTAGCTTAATTGGATAGCTATCTCGAAGTGACATATATAGTTTGAATCCTTTTTAGACTTATTCTAAGCTTTTTTGTGTTTGTTCACGATAGAATTGTCATGTACAATCCCTAAATGTGCAAAAGGTTTACACTAACAAAAGTTTGTTGTGAAGAAGGATATGGAGATAACTAACAGTATGCTATCTCGAAGTCCATAAAACAATACCAAAAAAGAGCAAAGCAAACACGGAACACCGAAACATCAGAGGTGGGATCAGGTGCCATGGAGAAGTGAGCATCCCCTGCCGACTACACAGGAAAAAGTGACTCGCATGATTTTCATGCGATTTGCTTTTCGCATGAAATTCATGCGAAAATCATACAAAAATCGTGTGAAAAATCACACATGCGAATTTCATGCGAATGTCCTCATATAATATTTATGCGAAATTCATGCGATTTTCATGTGACCATATTTTCACATGATATACATGCGAATTTAAATTTATCAGTTTTTCATGTATAAATCGTGCGAAATTCGCATAAATATTTTGCAATATTCGTAGATCATTAGAAAAGCAATGAACAAAGAAATTTATCTTTTCAATGTTTATTTAGGTGTTTCTGCCACAGTGAGGGATAAAAATTGACAGTCTCTGATGATTCTAATGTAATATTGTTTGGATGTTTCTAGCTTATCCATTGAAATGAATAATGTCTGTGTTTAAAGGCAGTTTTTCAGTCTTTTTTTTCAGTCTTGGCTCCTGACAAGCATTTCCTACAAAGACATTTTATTATGAAATTATATCTTCCCATACTAATATTCCAATTGTTTAGGTCAGTTGGAACCAATTCCTAAATTAGGATGTCATGAAATAAAATAAATACAATGATATCACTTGACAGGTCCATGTTTTGTCAATTTGTATATCTTAAAGTCTCACATAAGAAGATAATTTCACTAGTATGTGTTACTATAAAGCTTTGATTAATCAATTAACTAGACTCTCAGCAGATAATTCATAAAAATTAAAAATAATTTAAAGAAATAAATAGTGAGACAAAACTTTAAAATCAGACAAAATATGCCTTATGCACATTTTAAGAAAGAAAATTAGGAGACAGTAAACATACAATGTACCTACCCAGAAATACATGTGGGTTTCAAATGTTGACAAACAGCCTATACACCATCCAGGACTTTGCATCATGTGCACCTAAAAAAGAATAAAAAAGAAGTTCCCTTTTAATTCAGTGGCACAATTATGCTAAAGATATGAAATTCCTAGTACAGGAGACCCAAATTAAAACTCTAGCCCTAAAAAAAATTTACCAATTTGAAAATTGAAAAAAGAAAAAGAAATTGTTTCTCTACATATATTGTTCGACATTTGACTAAGTTCATTTTGATGGTATTGCATGCATATAAATTATGCTTTGAGCAAAACAAAAGACCCTGTGTTTAGTACTTTCATAACTCCATTATAGAGGCATGTGTCAGATATCATATGAAACAGTGTGTTATTGACCTAGTTGATAAATTGGGTGCTTTTGTAACCAAATGAAATAAAATATTTAATTTTAATTGTGATAGCGCGCGCAGCAAGCGTCGCGAATTAACGCTCGTCACTGCGAGCTCTTACAGCAACTCCTGTGCAAAGAGAAAATTCGGAGTACTGCACATTCATTCGATAAAATTTTTTGAGCAGTAATTTGGACCCACAATGCATCACTTGTTAAATTAAAGCTACAATCTCACGAGGATAGCAGCAAAAGTTCAACTAAAAGTAAACATGCCCTGATTTAACGGATAAGTATTGAAGATAAATAGTAAACAAAATGTTCTTCATTTACTTTCATCACTGTTCAGGCTTCTTTTTGGAAATATGTAACTTACATATGATGTCAAGTGAGATGTCTAGATGCACCAAATGTCATGTGCAGTTTGCCGAGCCCGGTCTAAATTGTATAACAAAATAAATATCTGTTCTAGCCATAACAGCGGTACCGTCAACATATTATTTGTATTTAATGACATAGGATTTAATTGATTTATAATACTGAAAAGATGATTTTTTTTTTAAAAATCTACATAGAATGATCAGAATTCCTGAATAGTGAAAAGAATAAACAGCTGTTAAACGCAACAGTTATCTATTTATTTATTTCTTGGCATAGCCCTCAAAACATTCCCCGAGAAGATGGATCTTTAGTAGGACCTATGTCCAAAAATAATTTGTGTTTACAAGTCTCCACACATTTGTCAAAATTATGCGCACAGTATGAGTTAAAATAAAAATCACTTTTTAAATAATGTTTGCATCTGATGGAAAAATTAAATTTTCAGCAGAACAACTGTCAGAAAGAGCTAGAAAGGCTTACACGATCACTTTTTGAATTACTTACGCAAGACTTTGTAAAGCCTTCAAATAGGTGTCGCTCGATCAATTCACCATGGGGCCCACTCGATTGGGACCCTTCTTATTCCAGAATAACCATTCTGTCTGCTCGATTGGTTTGGTAGGGTAGACTTAGAAGGCCTTCTCAGCCTTACACGTCAGAGATGGAAGGATAACTGAAGGATAGCATTCTAATATGGCGTCAAGCGGTGGGTGAAAACTTGGGGGACTTTTATTATTGTAAATAAACCAAACTTAAAACAAAATACAGTTGCAAAAAATATTTTTATAATGTATGAAGGATAATTCTGTAAAGAAACATTTTTTCTGTTATGTAATTGCAGTAAAATCAACCCTCGAACACAGATTCACAATTTACCATGTAATATGGGTTGAAGATTTAAGGTCCCTGATTTTACCATAATTATTTTTTTTATACATGTAGTTTAATATTCTTCTGTCTCAGGTACCTTTCATTACATAGATAGAAAAAAATCCCAAAACTATTATATTGATTTTTTTTCCACTCTTAATTATCTCTTCAAGTTTCCCTTTCGAACTAACATTGGATGCTTTAAATTAAAGGATTCAAATTCTTGAAAAACAACTACTGCAGTAATTCAAGTCATTGCAGATAACATTCCATAACATTCAATATCCTTCTAAACACTCGATTTAGACATACATATTCCAACCCTTCCGACATTCCCCCCTGCTTCTAGAAGGGTCCCAATCGAGTTGGCCTATGCCACGTTACGTACTCGTAGAACCTAAATTAAAAACAAGATCCGAATTTACTCTGAAAATTTTCGTTGCAACTTGAATATCAATAAATACGTGCATTACAAACACAAAATATAGCAAACGATTTAAAAAACATTCATTTTTATCTTTGTATCAAGGATTAGAGCGCAATCAGCCAAAAGGAAAGTCTGGAACAAGCCACATGAGGTTCTTTCGCTGACTTGTTTTTTGAAGTGCAAGTAGAAACTGGCTTATTCGGCTTGTCGATTTCGTATTCGTCACAGAATCGGGAAATACCTTATAACTTTAATTTTCGTCATTAAATTTTTTTTTTCTTGAAAATCTATTTCCGCGTTAAAGTCGAACTTTGATGACAACGGTTATAAAATGTAAGTTACGGAACCAAAGGTAGTTTTACTATGGAATGCCGTACGTCACATATTACGTCATCATGCGGCTGAGAAAGCAGACAAGAAAGAGCAGAACGACTGCATATTTTCTGTAAGTTTATTTAAGGAATCACTGTCTAGTTTTGGGAGTATGCCAGGGCATCAACAATAGTGGGAGACATGGGATAATTTACATAATGGGCGAAGCCCGTTATGCTAAAATTATCCCATGTTCCCACTATTGTTGATGTCCCTAGCATACTCTCAAAACTAGACAGTGATTCCTTATATTTCCATTTCATTGTGAAATAAAATTGTAGACTTAGACATTAAAAATGTAGACTAATAGATTTAAAGTACACGACGACTTCCATGCCAATGTCAATAGTCCTCGCACACTGACGTCAAACACAAAGGCAGCCGCTCGAGATTTACATGCATATGTGGCCTCCTTATCTTACTTATGGTTACTTATGGTATTTTTCCAACACAGGTCCTGTCAAAGGTCCTCTTCGTCGGACTCCAAACTTGCTTTGTGACTACTTGGGTGACTACCGGTGTAATCGGTTTTAAAGTCTACTTTGTAATTATAGAGCACATCCTGGTCCTTCCAGAAGTTGTCTAGTCTATTCTTGAAAGTATTCAGAGTTTTAGCACTTACAACATCCTCTGGTAAGCTATTCCATAGACTGACAGTTCTAACACTGAAGCTGAATTTTCTTATATTGAGTCTCGGTCTCTGTACAAACAGCTTCTTGGAATTTCCTCTTCCTTGTTCCCTAGTAACGTGGTCTCTCCTTAACTTGATAAAGTCTGCTGCTAATGGGTCATACTTTCCACTTGTTATTTTGTACACTTCAATCATATATCCTCGGTGGCGCCTGTACTTCAGCGTTGGTAGTTTTAGTTTCTTCAACCTTTCTTCATAGCTTAATTTTGCCAATCCTGGAATCTCTTGGTAGCTCTTCTCTGCACTCCTTCAATCATCTCTATGTGTCTTGATTTGAAAGGGAACCAGACCGAACTCGCATGGTCTAAATGTGTCCTGGCAAGTGTCTTATAAAGAGGAATGAAAGTTTCTTCGTCCAAATGTTGAAAAGTTCGCCTTAACATTGCAAAAATAGAGTTTGCCCTAGTGTTGTCACTATGATCGATATATAATCGATGATCGGTCGGAAGGCTGTCGATTTTAGACAATCGATTGGAGATTTTAACAATCGATTAATCGGTATATTTCAGCACATATTTTTTTTAAAAAATAGTTTTCTCACTTTTATTTCAAGAACAGGCTGTTGTTATCAAAATATATATCTTCCAAGTGTTGTCCTTTACTACCTATTTTGAAATACATGTACTTAATATCTGTTTAAAATAAATCATAAGATAATGATAATTGTACATGTATTTCTAAACTGAAGAAACTAAACTACTTGTACTTGTATAAATGAAAAACATTAGTTTTCTGTATTAAGGGGAATTCACTTTTCATTTCATGTGAAATCACAAGGATTTGCAATATTAAAAAAATAATTCCATATATACGCTCGTTTTTAAGATGATCATGTAAATTAAAACCTGATCTGTCAATGCTTATGTTTCCCAGGTCAAGTAATTCCCAATCATGCAAAATCTGTATTACTGAAAGTGTTAATAAAACTGCATATGTACTGTTTTTAGAATTTCGATCTGTACAATGCACCTTTACTTACATTATTTAAAAATAAAATCCTAAATTTTATGTGTAATATAATGCCTATTTTATATATGCAAAAGTTTACCGATTCGATTATTGGCCGATGATCAGTTGGTTAGGGTCAACCGATGCTACCGATTAATCGATTCTGATTTTCAACCGATTTGACAACACTAGTTTGCCCTTTTCACCTTCTCGCTTATGTGTCTGTCAAAGCTGAGTTGTTCATCTATGATGACTGCTATGTCTTTTTCCTCTTGTACCTTCTCCAGAGTGCGTCCTAACAGCTCATACCCAACGTCAGACACAAAGACAGATGCGCACGAGATTTGCGTATTAGGCCTCCTTAGCTGCTGGCCTATCGACCTGTCTAATTTACATTCAGGCAGAATTATCAAGAAATAAATTCCCCAAACATTCAAACAGTTATTACAGAGAAAAAAATTAGAAATGGAAATATATTTTCATCTTCTACTTTTTATACCAGATAGATGTAATAACTTTCTTGGAAATATTTGTTGACAACTTAAATAATAGATCCAGGTAGATACTCATGCTGGTGTGTTGAAAGATGAACCTGGCACAGGCTCTCTGCATTCTTATATATTATCAAGATACTATTGTAAAGGCTTAGTGAACTGAATGGGCCTAATGTTTTTTTTAAATACTGTTGCACCTGAGTGTCTGAAATATAAATGCAGCAAGCCATATTACACAACACTGCAGAATTATACATACATGTACAAAATTTGAAAATAGATGGTTTTTCCATATTTAAAAGCAAGAGTTATTCCCCATGGCCGCCATGTTGTAGGGCAACATTCCCAGTTCCCTTCATTATTCAAGGGTGAACCAAGTTCAATTTGTTATACTGGTTACTGCATGAGGTAAAGTTAACACGATTTTTTTTTTGAAAATACGTTCGTTAAAGCCTCTGTTAATTCATAATCTTGAGATTGTAAATATTTTCCTCCATATATTTCTGGCATTTATGTTTAAAATTGGTTGCTCAAAGAGAAAAATTCACTGCTTTGCCCTACAAGATGGCAGCTAAGGGGAATAACTCCTAGGCAAAAACTCCTAGGGGAAATGCCTGGTAAAGTTCTCATGAAAAGAGCTGCCCTTTTTTTTTATAAATATCAGCTGTTATAGCAATTAGGTTTTAACTTGTGTACATGTACATTAAAAAATATATGCTGATATAAAGAAGCTAAGTTATCATGGTAGTACATTATATAATAGGCCTATCAAGAAGGCAAGACAGGAGTCTCAGGGGCGGATCCAGGAATTGAAGTTAAGGGGGGTTGCAAGAGTTTAGGCAGGGGGTCTGGTTGCCATCTTGAGGCCCCCAGTGGGTCCAGGGCAAAACCTTGGTGGGGGTCCTGGGGGCAAAGGTCTATATTCTTCATCGTGGTTACTAAAAATAATAATGGCCAAGCTAAAAGCAGTTGCCAACCTATAATTTTTAGACTGGGTACGCAGGAAGGTAGTAATACTAAAGGCATTTTAAAAAATTAAATGTTTTCAGATTTTTGATTTCAGATTTCAGATAACAAATAAAAGAGCTTTTCATGGACTGTCCCCCACTAAATATGAATAAGCTCCACTCTTCATCTTTTGTCAAAATCACAGCTGTTTGGTAAACAACAATTGAACAAAGTCAAAAATAAAATATAGTTTTAATGTCCGATAATATTGAGAAAAAAATTATTACAAATGGCTAGAAAAAATTAATTGTGTCAGGTGCGTTTTCTATGGGACAGTAGGCAACTGCCAACAAACAAATATTTATTTAAGGCCTATGTTTTAAAATATTTAGTAAATATTGTACATGTGTATTCTATACTTACAGGTATTTGCTAGTAATAAGCAGATGGTACTCCATTATACTGCACTGATAGCTTCTCAAAGATTAAAAAATTAATATGATACATGCAAACAGGTAAGAAAATTCTAGAATAGAGGGAAATATTTGTTGCAGATGCGTGAAAGTCAGTCAGAATATTGGGTCTCAATCAGCTCAGTGGGTTAGTGTGCTTGCAATGTACGCCAGAGGCCCTGGGTTTGAGTCTTGGTTGAGACTTCACTTTTCACCACCTGTTACAATTTTATATATTGATATATGAAAATAATACATGTATTACATTATCACATTGTACTAAAGCAGTTGTGTTAATTATTGAATGAATAGCAAAACCATTAGCATTCAGACTAAATTAAGTTAAATTAAAGTTAACTTTGTTAATTCATAGAATACTTGTGACTTGTGTAATAAAATATGTTACAGAGATAATGAACAAAATGTTATTGAACTGGCATTTTTGAGTTTTTCTGTAGGCACAGTTAAAATGTCAATCATCACAAGATCAAACTTCAGTACCAGAGTAACCCTAAATCAATTATCATCCTGATTTGTCAAAAGACTACATGTAAGTCAATTTGTATTAATATTTTAATTAATTTGGACTCTTTAATCTTAACAATTATATCAAAGCTGCACATATTTAATTTTTGCCATCTAAACCAGAGTTCAATATTACAGAGAACAGTCTAGAGGATGAAACTGATAGATCATTTGAAGAGGATCCTGTTAAAGCAGTTATAAATATGTTTCACAAAACAATGAACACCTTGTTACAGCATATCTTGAACAGCCTAGAACAGGTATTTGTTCCTTTCACTCAAAATTGTTTGAAAACTCTAACAATACACAACTTGTAAGCTAAACTCCTAAGTTCAATATTACAGAGAACAGTCTGGAGGTGGAAACTGATGGATCACTTGAAGAGGAAACTGTTAAAGCACAGAGACATGTACCAAGGAACAACAAGACATGATTGTTGCAGCATATCTTGAACAACCTGGCATAAGGTATTTGTCACTATACTCAGGTCTAAAGAGTACAAATGTACTCACATATTTTTAGGTCACCTGAGTAAACTCAAGTTCAGGGTTTTGGTGCTAGGGCGGGGCTCTAATGAAAGATTATAAAGTAAAAAATGCATGAATTCCTCGAAAACCTTTTCCTTTGCTCCTGGTTATTATGTCAGTGTTCTAATTAAGTACATATCAATGATGATAAAAGGTGTCTTTTCCAAAATGGTTAGTTTCAGATCCCCTGGGACAGGGTACTTGGGATTGGGGTGGAATCAC
>PRKT01001441.1:0-19090 GCA_003671525.1 Saccostrea glomerata
ATAAATCAGTCCTTATAAGTCGATACTGTGAGTATGTGACATTTATATAAATCATTTCTTATAAGTCGATACTGTGAGTGTTTGACATTCATACAAATCAGTAGATACTTAGAATGTGTGACCTTTAATCAAATAAGTCCTTATAAGTAGATACTGTAAGTGTGTGACCTTTATACGTATCAGTCCTTATAAGTAGATACTGTGAGTGGGATTTTCAAATAAATCAGTCCTTAAAAGTCCAAAATGTTGTTATGTGACTTTAATATAAATCATTTCTTAGAAGTCGATACTGTGAGTAAGACCTTCACATAAATAACATTTTATAAGTCGAAACTGTTATTACATGACGTTCGCATAAGTCAGTCCTTATAAGTCAATACTTTGAGTGTGTGAACCTCATCTAAATCAGTCCTTATAATTCGATACTGTGATTGAGTGACCTACACATAAATCAGTCGCTATAGGTTCATACTGTGATTGTGTGAAGTTCATATAAAGTAGTCCTTTTAAGTCGATACTATTATTGTATGGCCTACATACATGTCGATCTTTATAGGTCAATACTGTGTGATCTTCATATAAATCAGTCCTTATAAGTCAATACCGTGTGATCTTCATATAAATTACTCCTTATAAATCGATACTTTGAGTGTCCCATGGAAAAGTGAACTGCCTATATAGGCAGTTATTAGGCAGTTCTTTAGCAGTTGTAGAAATTTTTAACAGTTTTCAAACAGTTTCAAGCAGTCTGGTTTTTATTGCTCTTAAGTAACTGCTAGGGCGTTGGGAGTAAACAGTTTTCCTAAGCAGTTTTTAAGCAGTTACCAGTTTCCCTAGCAGTGCTGCACATGCTTGAGGACAAGACAGATTTCCTAAGCAGTTTTGTTAGCAGTTCAAAGTGGTTTCCTTGTATAATTTGATTGGGTTCAAGAGAAATTTTAATGTTGGGCTCAATGTTCCAACAATTATAATCAACAGGAACCTAGCTTACAACCCGCCAAATTTTTGAATTCTGCATGGCTGCCATGTGTATTGTTGGACAAAAGGCTATTAGCCAATACAGGGGGAGCCTGCTGGCCACAAAGCTTGAGATCTATTGAAATAATGATGTAGACATTTAAACAAGTGGTAAGTACAATATATATGTGAGAGCAATTGGGACACCAATATCTGAACATATGGATTTAAAAACATTTAAGGCATAGTGGCAAGTGGATGTGCCTGGTGGGCCGCAAAAAAGGAAATCATCAAGTTAGTGAATTATCAGATCATTTTGGGAGTAGTTTTGAGTGAGCCAATGTAGGAATGATGCAAACCTGTCAAATAATGCACAGCTGATTGAAGAGCCAAAAGGTAACATTTTATCAAAATAGTATTTGTCCTGAAATCTGAAACCAAGCAGGTCAAAGTCACCTGGGGATACTGGGAGCAGTCTAAATGCTGACTTAATGTCCGTCTTAGCTAAATAGGCCCCTTTCCCAACCTTAGCTATCATTTCTGCTGCTTGATCTTTATTGCTGTAATGTACTGTACATGCTTCAGGGTCAATAAAATCATTAATTGACTTGTTTCTTGGTAAGAGAGATGATGTATGAGTCGCATGTCACCATCTTTTTTAGGCACAAGGCCTAAGGGGGAGACCTGCAGGTTTGGAAATGGTGGGTGAACAAAAGGGCCTGCAACTCGTTTTAATGTTACTTCTTTTTAAATTTTACTTTCAGCTATTACTGTATTAGCCTTGAGGCTAGGGAGGTTACAAGATTCACGAGGGGCCCTGGGGCCCAAATATTGGAGATTAAAACCATACTTAAAACCCTGGAATATGAATTCACAATCAGAGTATCCAACTAAATGTTTACATAAATTTTGTAACTTGATTGGTGTTGTGCCCAAAGAATATATTGAACCATTATTTTGAACACCTGGCACTTGGGTGGTTAGCTCCGCACTTGCTGCATGCATGTCTGTACTTGCACCGCTTCCACTGGGGATTTCAGGGATGCTTTGATCTATTTGTGATGTCAGCGTAGGTTGTATAGTATCGGATGGCAGAGGAAGAGCTTCTGGGGGAATTCCACCGGCGTCTGTTGCCTCGGCCGGGGCCTGGCGTGTTGGCGTGAGATTTGTCCTGGGCCTAGTGCTTTGACTGCACCGGTGCCCTCTGCCTCTCGATGGGGTGCCCATGGTCTCCCTCCGCTTCCTGGACGCTCTCTTGGTCACTCTCGTTCTAACTGGCGGCATGATTTCGATTCTAGTAACGTGATGGCTTTTGATTGCTTTGGTGTTGAAAAAAGCGTCTGATTTCAACAATTTGCTGGTTTGAAAAGGGAGATAACTTCCGGTGCATCTTTGTAATTAATTCGTACACAGTTTGACTCGTAATACGACTTTGTATATTCCTGATGTAATAACTTGTGTACACTTCGTCCCAAATATAAAAGCCCTGTCCTAAATTAATAATTTACTATTTGATATAAAATCAAATAATCTTGATTGTATCAAAAGAAAATATGAAAAGTGTCACAAAAAATACGAACCCTATCTACAATTATTTTGATTATATTTTATTTTCTGCATTAAGAGTGATATGTCCTTAAATGTAATACCTGCAACATAATTTACAGTTTATTAGACAATTCGTTTTCAATTCAAATATTCTTAAAATAAATTCATTTAACATGTTATTTACATTTTATATTTATTGAAGTAAACAACAGTACTTTCTATTCCCTGATACCTTGTAGTGGTTAAACATTTTTCGGAGGGGTAAATGCCACGTACCATGTAGTGAAAATCAAGTAAATAATCTCAAAAGTAAAAACAAAACCTTCATACGATAATTTTTCTCAAAGTCCAAAAACATTTTGCAATTGTGTAGAGAGGGTCTTTAAAATGAACACTTAAAAAAATTAAGTGAAACATATGGAGATAAAGAATAGCATTCAAGATCAAAAGTCCAAAAAACAAAACAAAATAGGATCAGAGCAAACACGGACCTCCAAAACATCGAAGGTGGGATTAGGTGCTACGGAGGAAGGAGCATTCACTGCGTAACAGTCACACCCGACGTAGGTATACCTCTGGTCATGATCGGGAAATAACGGAAAAGTCCATCGTCAATTCAGTGTATAAATAATGACCTAACAATTAGTATGAAAAACGTCAGTCAGCGTGTCCCAATTATACAAGGTACATGTATTTGCTGAATAGGTCTTTTATCGACCATAGAATCTACGAAATGACTTTAAATAAGACTGCTGTAATTCTTGTTCAATCGAATTGTTTGTCAATAATTTACCTCGTTTTAGACATCGTTCATCCTTAGATCATGTTCTTGCGTATCGCATCAACTGAGATACATATATTCCGTATGCAGGTGATGAAGGTATATTGCTGCATAAGTGAGGAAAGTTGACGATAGAAAAGTCAAAGTCGTCACGTTAATCATAAAGCTTGCATGGTTGCTAAATTACCATTAATGTCGTTTTCAAGTAAAACATCCAAATATGAAACAGATATGTCAGGCTCTGTGTTATCTTGTATCTCAAGCTGTGTTCTTTGACGGGTGCAACTTTAGCAAATTGAATACACCAAGTAAACGTAAACGTCATTATCTTACCAGTGTTTTTGTTTCGGCTATTTTATTTGAAAAGGCAATACTCATAATAATGATTAGAAACTATTTTTATTTTAATATTTCCTGAGCATTTTCATGAAACTTGTACAATGAATGTTGACAGATATCACTGACACTTACTTTCCTAATTAAAATGACGAAAAACTTTTAGTTCTTATCATAATTAAAAGTGAAATTTAAATCAAAATAAACAAGGTTAAAATAACAAACAGTGATAGATCTCTTGTAATTTTAAATTGACATAAAAAAAGATACTCACCTTCAATTAACTATTTTCAACCTGTTTTCCCGTGGGTATTTATTTCATCTTATTTTATTTTCTTTATAATAACGTTGGTAACGTGTATATTATGAGATATACAATTATGACTCGCTTATACTGTACTCTCTAACTGTTAGAAATAATCTATTTTTCACGTTAAAGGGACGCCATACATTTTTCAGTAAAAATACATAACACGGCGTTGGTCGTTTAACAGGTCGAGACCACTAGATTTTCTGACGTCTGTAAATCAGCTAATATGTTTACTTTACCTACTGCTGAATGAGCTGCAATGCATTGTGGGCTACTACAAGTACCTAGCTGTAGGGCAACTTGAACTGTCCCTTGGAAACTTATTTTCAATTCTTTTTTTAAATTTGTGAAAGAAATATTTAAAATGATGTATAATCTTTCATCTTTTTGCTCACATTTACAAAATTTGCTTTATGAAATCTTATATCAACTTATAATACATCGGCCTAGTATACCATTGTTCAAAGAGACGTTTAAGTGCTATCGTGTCGATAAAACATTGAGTTTACGTGTATATAGCTTTCGCAGGTAGTATATAGGTCCTTGGTTTTAGACAGCAGGAGAAAGTGTGCAATTATTATTTAACCCCTCAATATTATCAGAAAGTGTTTTATGTATATGCAAAAGTCAAAGCGTTTGTACGATATTCGAAGCAACTGTTAATCATCGAAAACAACTCCAATATTAAATGTGAGCATGGTGCAGTGTCTTTAGAATATAATCTTTCAATTTCGGTCTAATAAAGTTATAAAGAAGCTCTACAGTTTTTCCGGTGACGAGTTAAATTTTGTGCAGTAAACCGACGAAAACCACGTGTAGCCATTGAATCGTAAACTCGTGGTAGACTATTATGCTTTGGGACTCTTTCACTTGATTGGAGAACGGGCGTGACGAAGACATCGTCACGTGTTCAAAATTGCCTTCCATATAAGGTAGTGGCCTCGACCTGTTTAATTTCTTTAAAGTTTCACATTTTGTGAATAGTGCACAAAATAGAAAATTAAGTATATGGAATACTTTAATGGGAAATAAAGACAAACGAAGTGTAGTGATTTGTTTTTAGAAATGATATTGAAAAATAATAACGCCATTGTGTCCTATTTGTTACCCCAGCAGTGTTTGTCGTATGATTTTAAACTTATTTGACAACCGTATGAATTAACGAAGAATAACAAGAAGGTCTTCTCTTGGAGACGGAAGACCTTAATAAATGTTGCACTAACTTATATTTCAAATTGATTTTTTTAGAAAACAATATTTAATCCGCCAATATATGTTTTCTGTTTTTAAGCATTTGAAGGGCTCTTCAGTGTATACTTATGTCAGGGTACTTATTTTGACTTTTGTATATGATACACAAGACGAAAGAGCACCTTTAAGCAATCGCTTAATGGTAGCTTAATGGTGACTTAATGATGCTTAAAGAAGTTAACTCCATTAAGCCACCATTAAGCCACCATTAATCTGCAACTTACAGGTGCTTAATGTCCAAACTTCATTAAGCTATCATTAAGCCACGGTTAAGCCGAGCTTAATGGTGACTTAATGGTCAAACCTCATTAAACTTTTACGTTTTACGCATTTTATATCGAATCTTTGATCTAACTTTTTAAGTTATTTCAATGTCATTTACGCAAAATCTTTTTTTTCTGTGATTTATAATTTTCTCTCCATCGTCATTTTTGAATAACATTTCTGTCAACATGCAAAATCTCGGGCACTGAGAATAAAGTTAGCTAACAGGGGCTTGCTCCCGGATTCTAATTTTTTTTTTTAATTATTTACAGTATCAGTAAGAAAGAAGTTTTATCTTATTACCGCATATGATTTTTTTAAAAGAAATAATTATTACATACGTTGTTTTTATTATCTGTGTACATGACTTTTGTTTTAAAAAAATAAATAATTATTTAATACACGCCAGGGCCAACCCCCTGTGAAATATCTTAATTTCTCACTATCGAAAATCAATTTGTTCTTAAAATTATCTTCATCCATAAACACAAAATATATATTACTTTTTTTAAAAAGACTCTGATGGTATTTTTATTTCATGTGTTAAAAACAACATATTCCGCTACATAATTCACAGGAATATAAAGTCATGTTTTCATGAGAAAAAAAATCTGTCTTTTTTTTTGGAGGGGGAGGGGGGCGGGCTGGGGCCACAGGTATAAAAATAATGTTTAGTTTTCAAAGTTTGACTTTTACATCATTAATAATTAGAATGAATTCGTTATTTTTTCTTACATAATGCAGCGGTATCTGTCAAAATCTAGTCGGTCTTCAATCATTGTTATTTCAAAATCGATTTTCAGAACAGCTGATCAGATTAAACATGACATCCGACCAGATTTATACACATTAGGAAACGGGGTAAGATTAACAGTGTACAGTACCGACTGGTTAAACAATAGACCTTAATTAGGTGTCCACCGTCCCAGGTCAACTAACAGGAAACTATACATACACAGCGTACACTTACAGATTTTGATGATCAATTATTTTTACAAAATTTAAATTTAACGCAAGCATATAACAAATTAAAAATTATGATTCATTGTAAAATGACAATTATTTTGGTACCCATTATGATACAAAAAGAATTTTAACTGAATATGATATTCGAAAAAAAGTTTTTGTATACATAACCAGGTAACTCGTAAACGAGGATTGTCACTAGGCCTAAATCTTGGACACAAAAACCGTTAATATTCGCAGAATATTTTATTATTAAAAAAATTCATTTGTCTTTCCCGATGATAGATTTTTTGTGTTTTATCTATAGTTAATTTAATTTCAATCATGATTTAATGCTTACACGTATAAATCTTCGAATAACAGAGCGAAGAATTCATTTACAATTTCAAAGCTGAACTCAACGGTTTAGAAATACTAATGTGATATAAGCCTTTTAAAAAGATCCGTAAATAAAAATGTTTATAGTTTGATTAATAAATCAGTTCAAGACTTTGGAGACGTTCAACATAATAAATACTTTTACAAGTCCAAAACAAACTTTGTGTAAAATGAATATTTAATATTTTCCTTTACTTCACAAGAGCCGTTTTAGTCCAATGGTTAAGGTGACTGCCATCTACACGAAGGGTCATGAGTTCGCGCCCCGTATATGGTGGTTTTCTTTTTTAATTTTGAATTTCGTTTTTTTTTTCCCTTGTTTTTACCAAATCAAGATGTGTGTGAACTCGACATTTATAATTTGTGATGACAAATCACTATATTTATAATTTTTCACCCATAAAAACAGTAATATCGACTGCGTAATGGTGGCTTAATGGTGGCTTAATGGTAGCTTAATGGTAGCTGAATGGAGTTTGGACATTAAGCACCTGTAAGTCTAGCTTAATGGTAGCTTAATGGTGACTTAATGGTGGTCTAAAAGTTACCATTAAGGACCTGTAAGCCACCATTAAGCTACCATTAAGCTACATTTAAGCACCCATTAAGGACTTTGAGATGGCTTAATGGTAACTTAATGGTGGTGTAAATGTTACTTAAAGGTGCTTAATGGTGACTTAATGGTGACTTAAAGACAACCATTAAACCACCATTAAGGACCTATAAGCCACCATTAAACCAAGCTTAAAGGGTGTGTTTCATCTTGTGAGTAACTGGCATAATGCGCCGTTGCTTTATTTTTTTGCTTTTATAGAACGTTGCACGGAATACCCGATTTCCCGGATTCAACGATACCCTAATATCGGGTATTACGAGGGTTGTCCAAAAAGTTCGTGGACAATGAAGTTTTTGTGAAAATAAATGGTTCTATATAAATCTTTTGTATATTAAATATTTCTTATGAAAAAACAAATCATAATTATTTGATTTTTATGGATGGAACGTAATATTTTTGTAAACATCGGGGTCTTTAAAGGTTGCAGATAGTGCGCACTAATTTCGTTATAACGTCAAACATTTGGATTTTGACTTAACACATGTTCATGGACACGCACATCATTTCTTTTTTATTGCGCAACGCACCTCCAAGTGCTAGCAATAATCTTTATGTATACCGGTAGATATTAATTTATTTAATTTTCAAAATTCTAAACAATGTACAAAAATTTACGAGCGTTATCTAAATAAACAGTTTGTATACACAAACTGCACAGCCCAGTCCAACGCTGCGCTAGATTTATAACAACGTCATGAATAGAAATCTCCATTTTCAGTAAAGTACATGTGTTTTTAAATTCTTGTAGTGTCTTCTTATTTGTACATGTATACAGTTGAAAAATCGTATATAGCAATCTGAAATTGATACACTAAATATATTTAAATTTGAATTGTTTTAACAAATATTTTGTCTCTTAAGTCGTTTCAACCGTATAAAAACTTATTTTTCGGTCAGACGCTACCCCGTGCGGATGGCCGACGTCGCTTTTTTGTCGAGTTTTGACACATATTTGTCAGGGTTTTGTTTTAGTATTTGTATTGTCTATATAGTAAGCGATACAAAAGATACCATAAAATAATTATAGCCTCTTTATTTGTGTTATATAAATTTTTTATTAATTTTTGACTTCTCTTATATAGAAAATAATCATTTCCATCCGAACACTTTATATCAGAGTTTACCGGTATGTCATTTTGACCTTGGTCCGTGCGCACTTTCCGCGACCTTTTAAGACCCCGATTTTTACAAAAATATTACTTTCTACTCATAAAAAATAAATCAATCTGATTTGTTTTTTCATAAGATATATTTTGATATACAAAAGATTCATATAGAACCATTTATTTTCACAAAAACGTCATTGTCCACGAACTTTTTGGACAACCCTCGTATACGCGATTTCACGGATAAAACCCGATTTCGAGTATTCTCTCCGACCTGTTAGAGGCCCGTTTTTTGTCTTATTTCTCAATTTGAATTTTTTGAAATGGATTTTTTTCTCTTGATCTCTTATAAACTCCCTATTTCATTTAAACATATGCAAAAAAACCTTGATTGTTTCAAAAAAGATTGGATAAGGTCTTATGTATTTATATTCAATACTTGTAAATGTGTAGGTATCATTTAAATTAACTTTGAAGGACTTCATCAATTATATCGATCACTTTTCTCTCACTTAAGAGTTTAAATGTTTTATAATATATTTTATTTTTTAAGATATAAAAGGAGATGAATTATTGTTAATTGCCATTACTGTAGGTAAACAAGTAATATATGGTGGATGGATCCAATCTCTGATTGGATTGTGGCTATTGTGGCTGTTTGTTAGTTTGTTTTACCCAAATTTGTTGATGACAGTCAACAGTTTAGAGTATTTTGTATATGTCTTTGAACCTTATGATGTTTATAAGTTGAATAACTTGAAATAGATGTAAATTGTACCTTGTGAAAGATTACGGTTTGAATTCTTATTCTAGTCTGGTTGACACCCCTTTTGCCTATGTAATTCATGTTACAATGTCATTATGGTACCAAAGTTTAGATTGGGTAATAATTTGCCTAGGATGGGTAATACTCTATATTTGAGTCCCCTATTCTTGACCGCCATTTTGTTAACTGTGTTTTACTTCTTTCGTCATTTACTTTAATAGATGACATATTTCACTTCTACATGATCATGATGATGTTATTTGTTTTTGCCTGCTTAAAAAAAAACAAGCTCAGTCATTTTGCAGGAGAACTAAGGAACATAAAATAGTAATTGTTGCATTCAATTTCATTTATGTTACATGTTCTGGTTTAGTTATTTTATTATATAACAGTGTCTGTATTGTACCTAGTTTTATACTTAGCAGCTATATTGTCCATTTTATTGCACTATTTTTACCTTTTTCCTATACCTAAATATGGGTTCAACCGATCAAAAAAGCTCTTATCCATCACGTGATAATTATTAATGGGTTTACCAAAAGATGAAATAACGTTGAACTGCCGAATTTTTCGAACCCACCTGCCACCCCACCTGCCACCAATGCTCGTTATTTCATTCTGTGGTAATTGCAGATCAGAGATGGGTACCCCAAAGCGAAACAGAGACTCAGAGACAGAGATCTCAATCACTGTAAGCTGCAGATCTGTAGCGTTATGGTTTTATATACTTGTCTTTGACCATAACGCTACAGATCCCGTAATGCAAAAAAGGTGCAATTTACGGCGCAATATTTTTTGCGCGCTTTTAGGGAGAAATTCTCCACTTTCTAGCATTGGTTAATCAACTACCTTTCATTCCCTTATTCTAGACACATTATTTAACTAATCTATATATTTTATCCATCTACCTACTCTACAGTTGTCTGTACAAGTGATGAACTCACTTGATTAAAATTATATGTTACATGTAGATGGCAAAAAAATCACTTCAAGCGAGTTTATTGTCTTTTGAGACAACTATAAATGGTTGGAAAGTGGATAAAATATAAATATTGGCTACAGAATGTGTCTAGAATTAGGGAGTGAAAGGTAGTTGAATAACCAATGCTAGAAAGTGGAGAAATTCTCCCTAAAAGCGCGCAAAAAATATTGCGCCGTAAATTGCACCTTTTTTGCATTAAGGGATCTGTAGCATTATGGTCAAAGACAAGTATATAAAACCAATAAAACCATAACGCTACAGATCTGCAGCTAAATCACTGTATACCCTTCCATTTTTCAAACGGGGTATAATTAATAACAAATGAACAATATTTAAACGTTCAATTCAATAAAGCTTGAAACATGAATTTGAAATTAATAAAATTGGGATTTTATGCATTGGCATACCCTTCCATCACATCACGAAAAACAATATTCAAACTAAGTTTTGAAATAAATCTTTTATAAAGTGAGTGAGCAATTAAGATAAGTTTGAAACACGTTTAATTTAAAAAAAGAAATATTTACAAATCTTATCAAATAATTTATTTAAGTAGAGCTTTAAATAATAAGCTCATCCAGGATAATGTTTTGTATTTTTGTTTAAGAAAGTCTGTAATAATTGAAAGTGCATAATGGTAACTTGCAGTTAGTTAATTAATTAAATTATGGTTTAATGTAAAGACGGTAATCTTTCAGCCATTTTCGGCGGTATTTGCCTTATCATTTACATTTTTTGGTAAACTAAAAATAGTTTTCACTGCTACATGCTTATAAAAATTTTGAGTGTTAACAAAATATTTATCTCCAGAATTACTTCCTTTTGATATACATGTAGCATATAAATACGCTAAAACTCCATCGTTCTAAATGGATAAGCATTAGACGTGTTATTAACCTGTGTATAAAGTCACTAATTTTATTGTGATAGTTAATATACAAAAAGTATCTTAAGGATGATCTTCAATCTTATACTGATACTTGTTTATCAGCTTCAGGTGGACATCAGCGCTCAGGACCGTAACGACCATAACACATGCAAGGACCAAAATAAGTAAGCTTGTTTGGTTTAATCTTTCCTTATTTTTCATTTTATAAAAAAAACAAATTTAAATTACTTTCTCATTATAAACCTGTTATCAAAAAATGGTACGGTGTTAATGAGAGACAAGTTATTAATATTATAAAAATATAGCCCTTTGATGAGGTCGATCCATAGATATTGACTTCACACAAAAGCATACCGACCGAGCATGAAGTACGAGGTCGGTATGTTTTTCTGTGAAGTCGATAAATCTATGGATTGACCGAATTAAGGGCTACATTTGTTCCATTATTTTTTACATAAATTGACAAAACACAATTCAAAAATAATGGGAACAAGGCACACGTCCTCTCTCTTTAACACTTAAAGACTACAAATCAAAATAAATAAAGCTGTTTGATGTAATTATGTTTCCTTTATTATGTTTATATTGATAGTTATAGAGTAATTTAGAGGCTATACTTATCCAAAATACTACATTTATTTATATAATTTTTGGCAAATAAATTCGATATGTTTTAATATGAGGTAGATCCTAATTCAATGCATTGTTACGATTCATCAATTACAGAATATTAAAAAATATTAATAGAAGATGGAGTACACTGTATATATATTTTTTCAGAAACATCAAGTCAAACACTGTATAAGCTATAATTGTGAAATAAGTATTATATTTGTTTTACAGAAAATACTTTCCATTTTAAGAAACGTCAAGTTGATATGCATTTCAGAGTCTTTATGCTGTTATATACTTACAAAATGTAATAATGTGATCAAGTTTGAGCCAATCAGAAAACTTGGAATAAATGAGAAAAATAATATTTTTTTTTATATATCTAGTGGTGCCTTAATATGCTGTTCTGGTTACTATTCGTTTAATGGCCGTTGTATAGGTAAGGAACATAAAAATAATAAGTAACAGTGTGTTCATCATTTTTAAACAATTACGTATTGTAACTAGTGCTAATTGTAACGGGGACCGTTACAGATGTTCCCCAAACGCTCCCCAACTCCCTTTTGGTGCCATATTCCCTGTAATCTCTATTAAATAAGAAATACTTTATGGAATTTAGACTTAATCAAGGTCTTCCCAGAAAAATACAAAATATATTTAAAAATAGGCATTGCACGCGTGTTCATGTGCGTAACGACCATATTATCTTGTCTACATTATCTAAAATTTTAATATCCTTAATATCAAAGCATTTAATCCAAAAGTATTTAAAAATATACTCATTCGAGTGTATTTTTAATTTTACTCATTTCACGTGCACGCACGTGAATAATGACTATACCTTATTGTAGGAGTCCCTTATATTTATCTATGTTCTAAATCCCATCCTGTTTGGTTGAAAAACAAGGGAGTTATAGCCATTTGAAGTTTCAGCCAATCAGATTGCAGCACACATGCATGCGCTTGATTTCATAAATTTTTATCTTTATCGTATTGAAGGATATCCTAATGCATGACTATATTTTAAATTTCAAAGCATTTCGTCGAAAAACAAAGGAGATATAAGCATTTAAAGTTTCAGCCAATCAGATTGCAGCACATGTGCATACGCATGCTCTCATGACAATTCTTATATATCATGCTGTAGATCTTCATAATGTATGACTATGTTCAAAATTTGAAAGGATTATGACAAAAAACGAGAAAGATATTGAGACTTTAGTTTCAGCCAATCAGAGCGAAGCGCACGTGCATGTGCGTCAGATTTTGCTATTTTGACTATGTCATCTTGTTGATACTACTAATATATCCATGCAGTGTGAGTTTCAAAAAATTCCATCAAGAAATAGAAAAGTGAAGGCTTAATCCATTATATTGGTAATTTCACATGTTGCCCGTGCGCGCTCTTGCTAGCACACGTGCATGTAAGTGCTTTCATGATAATTTTTATATATCATGCTGTAGATCTCCCTAATATATGACTATGTTCAAAATTTCAAAGGATTTTATCAAAAAACAAGAAAGATATTGAGACTTTAGTTTCAGCCAATCAGAGCAAAGCGCACGTGCATGCGCGTGAGATCTTGCTATTTTGACCATGTCATCTTGTCTAAGCTACTAATATTTAAGAAATAAACAACGTTATTTAGTGAACATGGCGTTATGAATAGCAATTGCTCTGCTGGCATATTCCATGATGCGCGCTAGCGCATCATGGAAAATATGCCAGCAGAGCTATTGCTATTCATTACGCCATGTTCACTAAATAATCGTTGTTTATTACTTATATTTGCATTCTTTGATGTTGACAAGAATATCAGAGGAAATCCTGACTTACATAAGGACGCAGCTTCTTCTGTCTTCAGTAAAGAAAACCATACGGCTTTAAAATCAATACACCTGATCAATACTCCTTTTCTCTAATAAATCACAATTTATAAAGTATTTCCCTCTCAAACACAGTTATCTGGATACAAGCAGCGCCGTCATCACATTCTCTTAATTTTTGTTTTGATGCAGTCGTGACGTCATCGATCAACGTTATTGAAATCCTCTGACAAAAATCAATAATTTAACACTATGATAAAAATGAGAATGCTTTTATTATGATTATTACTCCAGTATGCTTTTCTGTGATTTTTTTGGTACTTTTTTTATTTATTTTTTCTTGAAATAGATATAGATCTACTAGTTAAAGAAATTTTCTCTTTTTGAATGTTATTACCCAAGTTTGAAGAGTTATCGTTCTTTGTACAAGTATGCATGATACGAAAAAATAAAAATATGGAGTTCTATTCAATTTTTTAAAAGTTTTATTTTACAATTAAATACTTTGACCAAAATTAAATTTTTAAAGATATCAAACAGCAATTTCAAATTGTTCTGAATTCCTTTTTTTCCAAAAAATATTATTAAAAACTTATATTTAGTCCTTTTACGAAACATTTCATATATATACTTCTCAACACGGTATATAAGTGTAGTAGAGCTTGTTCTACACGAGTGAGATAGAACACTTGCAGTCGTAGTGGAAGCAGTTGCGTCTATAGTGCTATGAACGCAGTTGATGGCTACATGTTCATAGTGGGAGAAAGCAGTGGGTATGCAAATATATACTTATATTATGAGTTTCAATGCATTTCATTAAAAATTGAAAAAGTTACGGCAATACACATTATATTGGTCATTTCTCGTGTTGCACGTGCACGCTCTTGCAAGCACGTGCGCGCAAAATGACCTTCGTTCGGCAAATCTACACAACATGTCTACTGACCCTAAAAACATTTTACCTAAGTCGGATGTGTAGTTTACTAGATCATTCGTGGACAAAATTTTCCCAGGAAGAAGAAAAATAAAAATAATAATAATAATAAGAAACAGAGTAAAAACAATATGTTCCCCAACTTCGTTTGGGGAACATAATTATGTTCCCCAAACGAAGTTGGGGAACATATTGTTTTTACTCTGTTTCTTATTAAGGTCTTCCGTCTTCACGGAAGACCTTATAGTGATTCTATTGTTTCTTATTTATTATTATTATTATTCTTTTTTTGACAAAATTTTGTGCAGGCGATTTCTCGAAAACTATTCAGCGGTTTTTCACGAAACTTTCACAAAATATGTGTTATTATACGAAGTTGTTACATCCGAAGAAAAATTTGGAAAATACGATTCCGGTTCCAAGTAATGGCCAATTTCCTGATTATAAAATGCAATTTTGTCGCCCCTTTTTATCGAAAATGGCTGAGGATATGAACTGGAGACTTATTGGAGATTATAGATCATGACTTTGTGGTTTGCAGCGTCGTCAGCACTTCCGGTTACTGCCGGAAGCATATTTAAAATATGCAATTTTTAAATTTTTTTGTTTTTCAATATTTTTCTTTGATGTTTTCAATTAAAATAGAGACTCATTTGCAAATGCGTAATATGTAATTTGTTTTAGAATCGAAAAAGGCAATCTCTAGATATTTGCATTTAAAAATTTGAAGCGGTGTTTTCAATGGCAGAATGGTTAGCGCGTTGGATTTTCACGCGGGCGACCCGGGTTCGCTCCGCCGAAGGTCCGATTTTTTTTTATCACTTTTTGTGCTAGAGTTTTCGTTTTTTATTTCAGAATCGGACGGAAGACCTCTCGTTGCTCGCAACGAGTTTCACATCTAGTTATTAAGGTCTTCCGTTTCAACGGAAGACCTTCTTATTATTCTGTTGTTTCTTTTCAACTTTTCTTATTATTATTCTTACCGATTTTGTGCAGGCGATTTCTCGTAAATGCGTCGATGGATTTTCATGAAACTTTCAGCATTGATGACAAATCAAATGAACTTAAGGCGTTTTTTTTTTATTTGATGACGTCACTTCCGGTTCGGAGTTTTCTGCGATTTAGTGAGTTTTAGAGGGTCATTTTGTCCGGCAGTTTTCTCAATAATGGCTCAAGATAGAAATACGAAACTTTCAGGTCTGATAGACCAAAGTCTATAGATATGTATAAGGTATTTCATTTTTCTTGGAAGTACCGCACGTCGGCGCTCGCTATGGCCCGAAAATAGTCGTATCGCGAATTTCAAAATTTTTAACACCTTTTCTTTGATATCTTTTTACCTGGAAATATTTTGGTAAAACATATAGAACAAAAGACGTGTAGAATTTCAAGATCTCTTAAACAATATCTTGCAAAAGGGGCTGGCCCTAAAAATTAAGGGCCTAGAGGGCCCGAAAGTTTTTTCTTTATATCTCAAAACGTATTGAAAATTTGTAATATGTCAAAGAAGCAAAGTTGTTTAAAATGTTAAGCTTTATCTTTTGGCATCGTCAAAATGTGTCCGACGTCGTCACTTCCGGCCAAACCGGAAGTAGTCGGAAAACGCGTATTTTTGCCGTTCTTCACAAGTTTTTGGGTAACATATGTCTCTGGAAACTTAAAAATTAATTTTCCGTCCGTCGTTGTCACTTCCGGTCAAACCGGAAGTAGCAAAAAATGGCTTATTTTTGCATTCATTAACATAGCTTTTGAAGATTCAAACCATATTTAGACGTTATTTCTCATTTTTGTTAAAAATTAAAGCTACTTCCGGTCAAACAGGACGGAAGACCTACTCGTTGCTTTGCAACGAGCTTTGCTCTAGTTATTATGTTCCCCAAACGAAGTTGGGGAACATATTGTTTTTACTCTGTTTCTTATTATTATTAAGGTCTTCCGACTTCCTTCGGAAGACCTTATTGTTTTTCTTCTGTTTTCTATTATTATTATTATTATTCCACTTTTCATAGTACAGGTCATATCTCAGCTATGCGTGGACGCATTTGAACGATTTTTTCAGGGATGATGCATCTTGTCAATATCTCCAGGGGTGTCCCTCACTTTTTTGAAATTTTCCTCCGTTCGCGATTTTTGGGGAAATTTGTATTTTTTAAATGGAATTTTGTCGCAAAAAATTCTCGAGAACGGCAAGAGATATGAAACTGAAACTCGCTGAGGTGATAGAACATCGATTGTAGATGTGTTGATCGACCTTCATTTTTCGTCGTTTTGACTTCCGGTCGCAAACGGAAGTGAATTCAAAAAGTCCAAATTTTCAACTTTTTTGTTTTTCAATATTTTTCTTTGGAATTCATAGGGTTGATAGAGTGTCTTTTAAGAATTCTAAAAATGTTTTCGATATTTTTATGCGTGCATTTGTTGCAAAGATATGACCGATCCAAAGTTTGTCTCACAGTCGGGGGTTCGAATCCCGCTGTGGGCGTTTCAAATTTTTTTTCTTTGTTTCTGTCTTTTTTCAGTTGCATATGACTTTTCTCCCTTTTTTAACATGTATGGAAGATTTTGCCGATTTTTAAAAGCTATATTTAAGCTATTTTGTGGAATAACTGTAATAATCACGATCTATGTGGAAAGAATACTCTAAATAAATGTAAACGAAAAAAATACATTCTGAGAACTATTTCATGGTCTGACGCAGCATAGAACTCCAAAGAACTCCAAAGAAAGTCGGAAGACCTGCTTGTTGCACCAGAGTTTCTAGTTATTATTATTTTTCCTGGGAAAATTTTGTCCTCGAGTGATCTTTTAAACTACACATCCGAGTAAGGTAAAATGTTTTTAGGGTCAGTAGACATGTTATGTAGATTTGCCGAACAAAGGTCATTTTGCGCGCACGTGCTTGCAAGAGCGCGCACGTGCAACACGAAAAATGACGATTTAATTGATATCGGCGTAACTTTTTACATTTTAAATGAAATGCTTTGAAACTGATAATATAAGGATATATTAGTAGCATAGACAATAAGACATGGTCAAAATAGCAAGATCTCACGCGCATGCAGGTGCGCTTCGCTCTGATTGGCTGAAACTAAAGTCTCAATATCTTTCTTGTTTTTGATGAAATCCTTTGAAATTTTGAACATAGTCATGCATTAGGATATCCTACAAAATGATATATAAAAATTATCATGAAAACACGTGCATGCACGTGCGCTGCAATCTGATTGGCTGAAACTTTAAATAGCTATAACTCCCTTGGATTTCAACCAAACAGGATGTGATTTGGAACATAGATAGATATAATATACTTCTACAAGAAAGTATGGTCACCATGCACATCCATACACGTGCGTGTACGTGCACTGCAATCTGATTGGCCGAAACTTTAAATAGCTATAACTCCCTTGGTTTTCAACCAAACAGGATGTGATTTGGAACATAGATAGATATAATGGACTTCTACAAGAAGGTATGATCACCATGCACATCAATACATATGCGTGAACGTATGCTGCAATCTGATTGGCTGAAACTTTAATCAGCTATAACTCCCTTGGTTTTCAACCAAACGGAGTGGGATTTAGAACATAGATAGATGTAATGGACTTCTACAAGAAGGTATGTCACCATGCTCAGGTATGCACGTGCGTGCACGTGAAATGAATAAAATCAAAAATACACTTGAATGAGCGTATTCTTTAATACTTTTGGATTAAATACTTTAATACTTAGTATATTAAAGTATACAGATTGTGTAGAAAAGATGATATGGTCATTACGCCCATGCATTCACATGCGCACGCGTGCAGTGCTAAATTTGAATGAACGTGGTACCCTTCTGGGTAAACGTTGTTTAAGTCTCAAATGCATAAAGTTTGTCTTATTTAATGAAGCTTACAGGGAATATGGCACCAAAAGGGAGATGGGGAGCGTTTGGGGAACATCTGTAACGGTCCCCGTTACAATTAGCACTAGTTATTATTAAGGTCTTCCGTCTTCACGGAAGACCTTATAGTGATTCTATTGTTTCTTATTATTATTATTCTTTTTTTTTAGACAAAATTTTGTGCACGCGATTTCTCGAATACTTTTCAAGGAATTTCAATGAATTTTTCAGGAATTATAGGTCATTATATGAATTTTATATAAAATTCCGTTTTTTGGAAAATTCGGTTCCAGTGCCAAGTTATGGACAATTTCCTGATTTTAAAATGCAATTTTGTCCTTGAAGGATCTCGAGAACGGCTCATGATATGAACTGGAGACTTGTCGGAGATGATAGACCATGACTTATAGATTTGTGATTTTGCCTTCGTTTGCGTCGTCATTACTTCCGGTCGCTACAGGAAGCAAATTTAAAATGTGTATTTTTTCAACTTTTATTGTTTTTTGATATTTTTCTTTGATATAAATAACTTTGATTAAGACCTCATTGGAAAAGAATAATATATAATTTATTTTAAAATTGATCAATCAACACACTAGATATTCGCATTTCAAATTTTGAAGCGGGTCCAAAATGGCGGCTGTCTTCTCGGGCTTCGCCATTTAGCAAAACAGGGTATAT
>PRKT01001441.1:24996-46068 GCA_003671525.1 Saccostrea glomerata
TGCACGTGCGCTTTGCTCTGATTGGCTGAAACTAAAGTCTCAATATCTTTCTTGTTTTTTGACGAAATCCTTTGAAATTTTGAAAATAGCCATGCATAAGGATATCCTACAACATGATATATAGCAATTATCATGAAAACACGTGCCTGCACGTGCGCTGCAATCTGATTGGCTTAAAATTTAAATAGCTATAACTCCCTTGATTTTCAACCAAACAGGATGGGATTTGGAACATAGATAGATATACTGGACTACTACAAGAAAATATGGTCACCATGCACATGCATACACGTGCATGTACGTGCGCTGCAATCTGATTGGCTGAAACTTTATACAGCTATAACTCCCTTGGTTTTCAACCAAACGGGGTGGGATTTAGAACATAGATAGATGTAACGGACATCTACAAGAAGGTATGGTCACCATGCTCATGTATGCACATGCGTGCACGTGAAATGAGCAAAATAAAAAAAAAACACGAGAATGAGCGTATCTTTTTAATACTTTTGGATTAAATACTTTAATATTAAGTATATAAAAATATATAGATTGTGTTGACAAGATGATATAGTCATTACGCACATGCATTCACATGCGCACGCGTGCAATGCTAAAATTTGAATGAACTTTGTACACTTCTGGGTAAACGCTTTTAAGTCTCAAATACATCGAGTTTGTCTTATTTAATGAAGCTTCCAGGGAATATGGCACCAAAAGGGAGTTGGGGAGCGTTTGGGGAACATCTGTAACGGTCCCCGTTACAATTAGCACTAGTTACAAAATAAATTTTGCTTGCTCTTTTTTCACGAATAATACAGAAAAATAATGCAAGTTTCCTTAAATGTAAATGTGAGCAATTGTTGAAATTCTTCAGAATGTTTTGGAGCGTATGGAGAAAACTGTTTCACGCCATGCGAAGAGAATACGTACGGTTACAGATGTAAGAGAATCTGTAACTGTAAAAAGAACCAAGTGTGCAATAAATACATAGGATGTCAGGTTAATGGTGAGTGTTTGTCTTAATTTTCCTCAACAGTCAAACTATTCTTGCAATTACATGCACTATCATAAACCATAAGGTATTTATACATGGAAATTCAATTTAATAGAGAGAATAGAAAATATATGAGGCACTCATGAGGCAGATATTGAGCTTGAAATTTGTTCATTGTCCTCACAGATGTCATATAAAGAATAATGAAATGTTCTCTTTAGTCTTCAAATATAGAAATTAATGCTTCACATGTTGGAAAATATATATGATCCACATGTAGGTTTCCTTGAAAAATATGGAACGTGAACACCTAAGTATACAAACAAAGAAAAATATTTTCTTGTTTATACTTATTTATGTAAATAATCTTATAAAGAAGCGTAAAATGTATTGTTGATGTGTATATGTCGTTGTATTTTTTGTTGGTGGAAGAGCTACTGTTAAAGAAATTTGTACATGTGGTTTGCTAAGCGGCGTTCCTCAATAACGAAATTTAGAAATATTAATTATTGGATATCTAATACGTTTGATGAAGACATAAAAGATGAAATTCTCAGTCGATGTATCTTAAGATATGTAAATGAACATAAGAAATAATGAGCTGATGTCTGTTAAACTTTATCAGTCCATATCATATAAAGGTTAATATACAAGACTGTAACATTTCGCGTACGTTTGGATTGAAAGTATTTCACCGAAAAAGAAGATCATCATACAAAGTACAGTTTTGGGTAAGTGTTTAAATGAGTTTGTGAAAAACATCACATAATTGGAACATTTAAGTTATACTTAAGGCGATTCGCTCCTCGGCTTTTGAGCAGATTTTTGTTTTGACCTGTATTTAAGATATTCTAAATAATATTTATGAATAAGTTCTTACAATAAATTTAAATTCTACAATGCTATTTAAACTATATTTTGCATTGTTGAAAACAGGTTTGATTTTGAATACTTTTTGTTATCTCCATATGTTTTATTCAATTAAAACCCCATGCCAAAATTCCATACCGAAAAAAAATTATAGAGGAACTATATATTGTCTCGGTAGGATTTTTTTGAAGAAAAAAAACTTTTTTGAAGAATTCAGTAATTTAAGTTTTCAAATATGATAAGTTGAAGTGTTTTCTAGTTGAAAAACCACCACTTTCAGTATTCAAAAGTTATTCAAAAATTGCTCTTAAATAACATCTCTTCAGAATTATCCCATAGACTAGTGCTTTAAAATGTTTATGCTCACGTTGTATAACGAATAATGAATCCTATATAATAATGACCTGGGGTAATATTTGCGACGTCGATTGTTGATCATTTCGTGTTCCCCAGAGCAAAGCATGGACTTTGTATAGGTTACATCATAGAAACCGAGTAGTATTGATTATATCGTTTTCATGGGGCGTGGAAATCGAGGGCGCGGCGCGCCCGAGATTTCCACGCCCCATGAAAACGATATAACCAATAGTTCAAGGCATCTATGATGTAAGCAACTTGTCGCATGTCTGATGACGTAAATTTCATTGAGAGTGTCAATTAAAAAAAAATATTCAGAGTCATAAACTTAAAATTCATTTCAAGCTAGCTCTCCAACATGTCGGACGTTCTTAGTGAATTTGTCTTTGACTTTTTAACTGAGTTTGAAGATTTTGACAATTTATTTTTGAGGTTAGCACTCGACAAATGTGAAATCACAGAAGCAAATATCAAGGAGTTTAACGATATAAAGTTTGGAGATTTTTCCGTAACTTTCAAAATTTCAAAATGGATAAATCTTTTGAACGACTGGGAACTTTCAACCGAGTTAAATACATGTGTTTTAATTTTGTTAAAGGCTAAGAAATAGCTTAACATCTTCATTTTTCTGTAGTTATGAACTTGTGAAATAAAATTAGTTTTTTTTCTCATGACCTGATTTCTGCCTCCTGCAGTGATATATGAAGGGGCGTGGAAATTATTATCGCATATGTGATATAGGATATATCACCACACAAAGATCAAAGAAAATCACCGCAGATATGCGACAAGCCAATATAATCATATGGAAGGGCGGGAGTATCACTTAGTGAGCTCAGTTTCTTCATATACTGAAGCAAAATATGGAAAAAAATAATTAAAAATAAAATTAAAGACCATTTCTTTTGAGAATGCATGTATATACTTATACATATACCCATAAAGTTTCTAGCAATAGACAGTCAAAACTAGAGGTACCGTGAGCTATGAGCTCACTTGATGGTTACACCCCCTCCCATCTCATATATGATTATACAGTGTAATGGCAAAATTTCTGTTTTGCTCTCTGAGACCCTAAATATGTGTCAGATGTTGGTTGTGTTAGAATGTGCACATAGGGAACTGAGGTGTTATTTTTTCATTTCCTCAAAGAATTAATTCTTTATTGATAACAAACATGAAAAATAAAAAATGAAAGTTTTAAAAATTCGCTTTGTACCTTGTCTTAATTGTTGTTTTTAGGTTTTTAGCTTTTAATTTTTTTTTTATTCTCCTCAGATACTCATTAATAATATGATTTTATATAAAAAAAAAGTTGTTTACCTGAACTGCTCCCCAAGATTCAAGCTTCAGACAGCTCAGTATTACGTTACGCTACAACTCCATAACATTATTCGTAGGGAACGAAAGTAGTCCCGGAGAATTGGCACTATTAGGAGTTTGCCCAAGATGAACGTAGATAAGATATGGAATCAAAACGTATTGAGTTTCCGGATATGAATAACAGTGGCTTAATTAACGATAATAACTTGTAGACTCTTTTCTAAAAGAAAAATAGCTTTAGTAAAATTTGTTTTGAAAATATCAATTATTACAGTTGCAAATGATACACTGATTTTTCAAAATCCTATTTCATATTTTGAAAGTACATCGGCATTATTACATTACATGACAAAGAACAACAATATCAGCATGTTGCACGTCCGTTTTTGTCAACATTCTAAATTAGACATTTTTTTTTTACACTTCTGGCACTTGTACTTGATTCGATAATTCTACGATAATACTACCCTATTTTCATCCTTGCAACCCAGGGGACCTGAATGAAATGTTGCCGTTGGACGAACGGCAATGTGTTGACTCAGGACCTTAGGCTTATGAGGATGTTCTATCTTATATACACGAACACGAATTTATTGACCCAACGGTCATTATTCGATGGGGGTCATAATTCGTCTTTACACACATCACAAATTTGCTCCCACATCTGCTAAACTAAAAGTATCATTTACCAAAATAATATCTTTTCAATCATATTTTACATATACTGTAGACATGAAAATTTTTGCTCGTTTTATTTTTACATCTTTGCCCCCATAGCAAGTCGGAAGATTTAGAACGGGACAAATTCAAAGGAGACAAAATTATTACTTAAAGACAGCTTTGTATGGCTGGATATTAAATGAGGCAAAATATTTGGCAAGAGAAATATAGGGAAGACAAAGATGAAAATACCAGCCTTGGAAATTCTTTTTACGGTTTTATGTAATCTTGGTGATTGCATGAATGGGAATGCGTATATTGATACATGTTCCTGACTTCCAACAAAAATTAGTATACAAGCTTGTGTTCTTTACGTGTGATTTTATAATGTTGTTGTTGTGTAGTATCATTTTAAAAAATAGCTGTTCTGTGTTCCTGTGAGTCAAATTACCTTTTGTCCCTCTGGTGGTACATACTTGGCAATGCTGTTCTGGATTGTGTTTGTTGCATGGCAGTTCCAGTAGTACGTAACATATGCTTACTAAATCATTTTCAAACATGTATGTAATAGAAAAAGTTTCCAAACAAAAAACAAAAATAATAAACTTTCCTTTGAGCGAAAATTGCGAACAATTGTTGAAATTCTTCAGAATGATTTGATCCGTATGGAGTAATTTAACTACTTCGGATCCATCCCATGTAAAGAGAATTCTACGGCTACAGTTGTAAAGGAATCTGCGATTGTACAGGGAATTAAATTTCCAACAAACATCTAAAATGTCAGGAAGATGGTGAGTATGTGAAAATATTAACCTTGGTCATAACTTTTGAACGGTAATGGCTAGGACTTTCATACTTTACATACACTGTATGTTATCCTTGTGAGAAAACCTTTCATTGGATATCAAGAACTTTGACCTTCTGACCTTGACCTTGGAGTTTGACCATCTTTTATAAAACAAACCTTGACCATAACTTTTAAAGGCTTAGGCTAGGGCTTCTATACTTCATATATGTAATTCTTATGACAATACGTTTCATTTCATATCAAGAACTCTGACCTTTACCTTGGACTTTGACCTACTTTTAAAAAACTTTAACCTTGGCCATGATTTTTGAACGGTAAGGGCTAGGCTTTCATACTTCACATATCATATGTTATCCTTGTGAGAAGACCTATCATTGGATACCAGAAACTTTGACCCTTTGACCTTGGCCTTGGTGTTTGACTTACTTTTAAAATACAAACCTTGACCATAACTTTTGAAGGGTTAGGGTTAGGGCTTTCATACTTCACATATGTAATTCTTTTGACAAGACTTTTCATTGGATATCAAGAACTTTGACCTTTTGACCTTGGAATTTGATTTTCTTTTTAAAAAACTTTTACTTTGGCCATAACTTTTGAACGATAAAAAAAATCAGCTTCGGGGATAATTTCTTAATGACATACGATAGGGCGTTCATTTTTGACAAAAATTCAAACAAAATGACATCTCACCCACAAAGACAATGAAAGCGGGGCACCATAATTCTTTGAATTTGCTTGTTTTTATACCCGCACTTTCTAAAAAAAAAGTTCGGGTATACTTTATTGATGTTACTCATGTCCGTCCGTCCGTCCGTCCGTCTGTCACACTTTTCTTCCCTTAACTCCTTCTACATTTTACACAATAGCTTAATCATCTTTTGTGAGATGGTTGATAGGGTCATGTAGATGTGCAGTAAGGTTTCGGAATTTTGATTTTGCCCCGGGGGGTCAAATGGGGGTCGAAAAATGACGTTTTTTATGCAAAAAGGCCCGTCTTCCCTGAACTTCTCTTACATTTTACACAGTAGCCTAATCATCTTTTGGGAGATGGTTGGTGGGGTCATGTATATGTGCAGTTAGGTTTTGAAATTCTGATTTTGCCCCGGGGGGTCAAATGGGGGTCGAAAAATGACGTTTTTTATGCAAAAAGCCCCGTCTTCCCTGAACTCCTCTTACATTTTACACAGTAGCCTAATCATCTTTTGGGAGATGGTTGGTGGTGTCATGTAGATGTGCAGTAAGGTTTCGGAATTTTGATTTTGCCCCGGGGGTCAAATGGGGGTCAAAAAATGATGTTTTTTATGCAAAAAGTCCCACCTTCCCTGAACTCCTTCTACATTTTACACAGTAGCCTAATCATCTTTTGGGAGGTGGTTGGTGGTGTCAGGTAGATGTGCAGTAAGGTTTCGGAATTTAGATTTTGCCCCGGGGGGGTCAAATGGGGGTCGAAAAATGACGTTTTTATGCAAAAAGCCCCGTCTTCCCTGAACTCCTCTTACATTTTACTCAGCAGCCCAATCATCTTTTGGGAGATGGTTGGTGGGGTCAGGTAGATGTGCAGTAAGGTTTCGAAATTTTGATTTTGCCCCGGGGGGTCAAATGGGGGTCGAAAAATGACGTTTTTTATGCAAAAAGCCCCGTCTTCCCTGAACTTCTCTTACATTTTTCACAGTAGCCTAATCATCTTTTCGGAGATGGTTAGTGGGGTCATGTAGATGTGCAGAAAGGTTTCGTAATTTTGATTTTTCCCCGAGGGGTCAAATTGGGGTGGAAAAATGACGTTTTTTGTGCAAAAAGTCCTTCTTTCCTGAAGTCCTCCCTAATGTTACTCAGAAGCCTAATCATCTTTTAGGAGAGTTATTTTGAAAATTATGTAAAACATCAACGTCAAGGGGTAAAAAAGCATCGCATGCTGGGAAACACCTTGAATTCTTATGAGTAATTAATGTACATGTCAAATGTGAGAATCATATCTCATCTCAATCAAAAGTTATAAGCTAATGCAACATTTTTGAAAAGTAGGTGAGGCTTCAAGGTCAAGGTCACAGAGTAAAAGTCATGATTCATTTGGAAAGGTCTTATCACAGGTAATAATATACTTGCATTATAATATGAATGCCTTAACTATTCTCTTTCAAAATGATGAATTTATAACAATTTCAATTTTTTGCAAGTAGGTCAAACTTCTAGGTCATATGTAAAAAAAAACCCATGCCATTCTCACAGGTAAATACTAGTACATAAGTTTAATATGAATGCCTTGTCTCTTCTCATTCAGTAGATATGACCGTGATGACCAAGGTTAAATTTATTGAGACAGATGGACAGTCTGACATACAAATGTACATATTTCTATATGAATTGGGTAAAATTTGCCCAGTGGTTCTAGAGAAGTTAAAAATGTAAAATGCTTTCAGACAAACAGATGGACAACACGTCACGACAGACGTTATATGATAAGGAAACCAGAAAAGCTCAAATGAGTGTTTTGAAAGGGTTACAATATGGTTGCAGTATTTGAAAAGCTGTTTTTTTTCATGCAGAGATATGCATGACCAACATATTCATGTTTTTATATTTTCTTTAGTAATTTGTTTGTTTGTTGTGAATACATCTCTCTCGGGAATTTTTCCCTCATATGGAGACACCACCAAATAATAATGAAGACAAGATGTGTTTGTGAAACACTGATGTCCCTGTATAGAAGCCTATGGCGAAGGTTGAAGTTTCTCAAATATATGTCAAACTCAAAGGTCAAGGTCAAAGGGTTAGCATCGAAGAAAAACAAAGGAGAATCTTCTTTTATTTATGCAAATGCAACGTATTTTGGGTTTATTTCAACTGAATGACGTATTTCTGCTTGTTTTAAAGAATAAACAACAAATACTTATTGCTTTTTTTAAATCAACGTCCCTTGATTTCACATTGCCATGCTTTAAATTTGTCAAAATGTATGACACTACGCTGTCTAAACCACTGCTCCCGCCAAACAGTTTGTACAATGTTTCATTTAACAAGAAATATGATGTCGTCGTAATCTTTTGTTCACAGTTGAATTGGGAATGTTTAGTCACAGAATTGGGAAAAATTATTGTTTTTGGCATTGGGAATGGTGCCGTTTATCGGTACCAGATATATAAGGAAAAAAAACGCTGTCTAAACAGTCATTCTAATAATAATAAATGGACCAATTCAAGATATAAAACATTAAAAAAAATAATTGTCTCAAAAACATGAAAAACAAAATGAACATCATAATTCTCTTAAAGACATCCCATGTCAAAGTGGAAGGCAGTCTGTTGGCAGTTATTAAGTCTTCCCAGTTTTATTTTTTAAGCAGTTTATTAGAAGTTCCTTTAGCCTTCCATGTCCCTCAAACAAGTTGATTTAATATTCATAGAAATAGGCGGTTTAAGGCATGCAGTTTTTCTTAGCCTTCCCAGTTTTCAACCAGTCATGAAGCAGTTATTTTCAGCGAAATATTTAAATGAGTTTAAAAATACTGCTTGAAACTGCAAATCACTGCTTCAGAACTGTTAATCCATTTCCATTTATGGTTGTGTCTAATGAATATTCAAAGCAATATGATGACGCTGAAACTGGTACACAAATGTACAATTTTAAATTGAAACCCGGCCAAAATATGGCTAAAATATTTCCAACTTGGCATAAAACATTAATAATCCATGAAATACAGTTAAACAACAAAATTGTTAGTTAATTATTTATCAAATTTTCCTAAGTCTGAATTCCAGTTAAAAACATTAGCAAAATTTAGAAATATACACTTACTAGCAAAAAAAAAAACCCCCAGCTAAATCCCATTTCAAGTAAATCTAAAATTAATCAGCAATTTATCACAAATTCAAACAACCAGCAAATTTTAACCAAGTACAATTTCTCAGTCAAAATGACTAAAACTTGATCAAAACTTAATTCCTACAAAATTCCACAAATATTCCAAAAGTTCCTCAAAAATGCATAAAATAACCCTGGCTCTTCTTAAAATAAAACTAAAAAGTAATTATTTAATTTAAATCAAAACGCCCAACCCATACTAATTCCTTACCCCTAAAACACAACTTTTCTAATCAAATCAACCTAGCAGAAAGCAAAAATTCCTTGAATCTCTCTCTTTTATACAATAACTATGATGAGGTAAAAGTAGGAAAACGTTGGATACATTCATCTTTTATGATCGGGCTCGACCTACACAATTTACGAATTTCTTCGTAACTCAAAACATGTACACATGCAACTATTTCAACTCATGTGAATCACTTAAACTTGTCAATAATCACCCATCAACTACATGCAAAGCATAAATTAATACATTTCCCTGCCTTGTGAAGTAACTATGATAACACATACAAAATTCATCACAACTCTCCTACTGTAAATTGTCAACAATAATCAGGTCAAACTAATCTGTCAAATCACAGGAGCCATTACAATATATCGATCATTATTCATTCAAGGCGGCTAGCCCACATATATATTGTACTTACCACTTGTTTAAATGTCTACATCATTATTTCAATAGATCTCAAGCTTTGTGGCTAGCAGGCTCCCCCTGTATTGGCCAATAGCCTTTTGTCCAACAATACACATGGCAGCCATGCAGAATTAAAAAAAATTGGCGGGCAGTTGTAAGCTAGGTTCCTGTTGATTATATTTGTTGGAACATTGAGCCCAACATTAAAATTTCTCATGAACCCAATCAAATTATACAAGGAAACTACTTTGAACTACTAACAAAACTGTGAAAGAAAACTGTCTTGTCCTCAAGCATATGCAGCACTGCTAGGGAAACTGGTAACTGCTTAAAAAAATGCTTAGGAAAACTGTTTACTCCCAACGCCCTAGCAGTTACTAAAGAGCAATAAAAACCAGACTGCTTGAAACTATTTGAAAACTGTTAAAAATGTCTAAAACTGCTAAAGAACTGCCAAATAACTGCCTATATAGGCAGTTCACTTTTCCATGGGTTAAGAAATAAACCTATAAAATGTGGAAGCCATTTGTATAGCCCATCCCACTTAAAACTTATGGGCAAGGTTATAATTTCTGCAGACAAATAGACAGACATAATATAAACACAAAAGAAACAAAATATGTATAATAAGTCAAATGGAAAAAATATACTATTTCATTGGATTCACAAAATAGATTGTTATTTCAGGGACAGGGAGTGGGTAGGGAGATTGGACCCCCCCTGGAATTTGCTTTGTTATTTAAACAAGACTATATACTGAAGCAAATAAAAAATGACTTTGGACATCCTCCCTCTAACTTAGAAAACATTGACCCCACTATCATTCTTTTATTTTGTTTATTTGTTTTCAGTTTTTTTTCTCCTGCTTGTCAGGAAATTCTGGGCTGGAATTTTTTGACTGAGATGTGAACCACCCTCCCCACTCCCGAAAAAAATTCTGGATCCGCACCAGTATTGGCAGTAACTGAATGTCACATCGACAACGGGAGATAACTTCACAATATGAAATTCGTCTAGTATGGCATGCGATGATCTTTGACCCTTTTTGAACTTTAACCTAATCGTTTGGATTTATTTTACCCCCACTAAACTTAAACTTGTACTTACCGACCTCCAAAGGTCTTGTCAACTTCATGAAGTAGAATCCAATTATAACACAAAATGAATTAATCCAATGCACTAATGCTATTCCATTCGGCAAACCTTCGTGCCGTCGATTCCGTCACCTTATCAGATGAAGTGGGAATCGGCCGAGGTGTGCCGAATGGAGTTTAATTTAAAAATATGATAATGGGTGACGAAACGTGATGTGATGTAGAAATTTACATGTTAACATGTATAGTACAAGAACAAATTTTAAATTAATTCATAACAAACGATGTTTTAACAAAACTGTTCCATCTAGCCTATTCCAAAAAAGTATGTGCATGCAGTGTGATTGTGGTGTCGAGGGGGGGGGGATTAGTAAATTTAAAAAGGTCCTATTATGAGCAAAACATTTATCAAAATTTAATTAACATCATTAATAGAATTCAAACTGGTATATAATGAATTAAGCATGTAAAATAAATATAAGATGTTCTGAGTTATAGGTCACAGGGAGAATTTCATACTCAATTTGATGAATACATGTAAATTATATAGAATTTATTATTTTGACTTTTTCCTTGGAAAGCCGCCCAATATGTAGGAGCTTGTATTTAGAGGCAAACATTTTAGTGCGGGTATTACTGTCTCATGACAGCATCTAGTACTTAGGGCTGAAGTGTTCAAAGTTATTACTACTGATGTTTATTTGTATAGATAATTTTTTTTTTATATTTGATGGTTAATTTAGCGTCTGTATTATCTCAAAAGTGGTTGTTAGTACTAAATTTTTACATGTGACTTTATTTTGGCGATTATGGAGTGGACATCCTGCATTAAACAGGCTGGCATAAGCCGGCAATTGCTCTTTGAGCAATACGCCCGGCTAAAAATGATAATGTTATATCTAACGATTGTATATATTAATATATTATACGATTAAGAACATCTTAAACATTTAAAGAGCATGCTTTTTACAATAGCTTTATGGTTTTACTAATGCAATAATATTAACAGTGTTTCGAGTGAACTTGCTCTCATTTCCTGGTAAGTAGGAAACACATAGCGATGTTCGGGAATCCCAAATAATCCTCTATTTCAAGAAAAATTATGAACATGAGACTTGAGAAAATAATTAAATTCCACAAGGTACAATCAGATGTTTAGATACCACAATATGTAACTTGTTAATGAAGAAGATATTTTGGAAAAAGTCTCTGTTGACGCAAATTACCGAAGAGACAGTGTTCTAGTCACCTTGTCCGAGTTTCCTGGTTTTAAATGCGTTCATTTTTTTAATTATATTTTTTTCAAAGAGGACTTGTATCACCTCGTTTGTTCAATCAAACTTAGAACAAGAACCTTCCTGATTTATGTTTTTGTACTTCAGAACGTTGTGAAATTTAAAAAAATTAAAATTAAATGAACGTTTTTTTCTTTCTGAGAGCCGACTATTTTCTTTTAAAAAATGCAATCATACAACACCCCAACTTCCAAAAGCATGTTTATTTGTGTTTTGAAATATTGGTTTTGTGTATTTGATCATCTCTTATTTGAATTTATGATTTGGAGAAAATCGTTAGAATGGTATTTCGACAAAAAGATGCACTTTAGCTTTTCATAAAAGGAGGAAATTTTTAATCGACTAACCATAATTTCAATCCTTGATTTTTCGCAAACAAAAAACAATCCACCTAAGCCAAACTGTTAAATTCCATATTTAATTCGTTTGACCCTTAAACAACCTAAAAAGTAATTTTATGAAGGCACACATCCACTAGAGCAATCTTGAGGATATCATCTTCTTATGTTGTCTACGGAATAGAAAGTAATCTGTGTGTACTTGTTTATGTTGGTGAAACCAAGGGATCACTTAATAAAAGAAATCGGGTCATCGATTTCGATTTAATCATGTGGGTCAGCAGCTTTTATACAAACGTATAATCTAACTAATCATTTTATTTTGTCAATGAAAGTCAGAATGCTCGAAAAGATTTATCACCACACAAACGGTCCATCACTGAGTACATCTTTCCGTAAAAGATTGTTGGATTAGAAACTTAGGGACTGTCTTTCCCTATGGATGTAATGACAATGTCGATACTGTTGGAAATCTTTCCAGTCTACAGTGTAACTGTGATGGGACTTTTTAACCATACACAGAGACGTATGCGTAGTCATGGGCATCGGTCTTCAGAGCTCCAGATAATTTTTTAGCACAAAGTGTATTTACTCCCAGATTTTAAAATCAATGCAGATTTTGCCTTTGACAAAAAACTAAGAGAGTATTTTGTTAATTTAATTCCCATTTTAGCACTGACAAATATTTTACTTATATCTGTAGGTGAGAAATTCAAATCAATATGGCTTTTACCTTGTTATCCTATCAACTTTCTAAAATAAACAACAGAATTACATAGAATACTACCTGCATTTATGTTAACTTGATGTATCAAATAAAAACATACATTTGTCATATTTCTGTTATTATTTATAACATAGAAAATTAGGTTATTGTCACTCAGTCTGTTGTTTTTTCTCAAATTACAAACATTCTAGTCTCTGAAAGCAAATCAACACTTATATCAAATAAAGAATACTTCTGTTATTATTTATAACATATTAGGTTATAAATATTGTCAGCCTCTTGTGGTTTTATTTTTCAAATTACAAAACAATCTAATCTAGTCTCTCTCACTCTGAAATCAAATCAACACTTGGCTTTCTTTGTTGCCCTTGCTTTATATGGTTGGGTCAACCTGGACTTTCTTCTTCTTTTCTTGGCTTCCCATAGTGCCACTGAATCTTTTGGGTTGAAAGTTGCCACACTACTTTCATTCAGAGCAATGGTGATCAAAGTGTTTAAATTCTCTGTCTTGAGTGAGCTCCTGTATTTTGATTTAATTCTATTTTGTGTAATAAAGCTCCTCTCACATTCAACACTTGTGACTGAAATACAAAGGGCTATTGTACATAATTTTGAAAACTCAGGAAACATATCATCTGCCCTGATAACTCTTTTGCAAACTGCTGACACTGGCAATTTTTTAATGATCCTGACAACATTCCTTTAAGCAAAGGCCACTCTTGTTTGAGCTTGTTTGCATTCAATAGACTTGAGACCTGGTTATTCTCTTCCTGGTGCCCTGTCTCCATATCTCCATGCACTATTTTAGTAGGTTTTTCTTCCCCATAAAACACACCAAGTGCTTCCATGGCATTTTCCGATTAATTTTCCTGAGCATCCTTGAGTACAGAGGGCTCTAACAGAAGACTAAAGTCATTAAATATTTGACTGTCTTCTTTTCTGAATCTATGCTTTATATTTCTTTTCACCTGTGTTATGTATCTTTCCCTGAGACAATTGAAATCACTCTCAATTTTTTCTGAATAATGTGTAAGCTTCTCCTCCTGCAAAAAGGCAACCTTTGAACCCTCTTCAGTTCTCATTGCTATGCAGCTTCTTATTTCTTGCTGTGATGAGCCATCCTTAGCTTCAAGAAAATCCATTAAGGGCTGAATATCACTAAACACAATGTCTTGTTTTTGTAATTGTTTGCTTAAACAACCCAAAACCTCATGCACATCAAGTACAAAAACAACCATTAGTACAGTTTTGTACTCAGAAAAGTATTTGAGAAGCCCCTGAGCCTGGGACTATTTCTCTGCTGAAAAGTGGGAGAGTGTAGCCATTACTGAGTTATAAGACTCAAATACTTCTTCAACAGCATTTTTCAAACCAAGCCATCTAATGGCATGGGGTTCCTTTACAGTGAGCTCTGGCTCTCCCAAGAGTTTCTGTATTCTTGCCAATTTTGTTGTGCGATTACTTGAGCCATGCATAAAGAGGTACAATGAATTAAATTTTTCTCTGAATTTGTTAAGTATTGGCTCCTTTTTTATTGCATCAACAATGGCAAGATTAAGACGATGTGCTATACAATGTGTTTGCACAAGAAAGGGAGAATATTTAGACTTTATTTGAACACCAACTCCCGTTTTCTTTCCCATCATTGTTGAAGCACCATCAGTAGCAAGAGACACTATCTTTGATGGGTCTAATCCAAACTCTTCCAGACACTGGACAACCCTATGAACAATTGTATGTGCTTTTCCATCTTCAATAGAAACATTGGCTTAAAACTTTGTAACAGCTTCCCCATCTTTGACATATCTAATACAAAGTGACAGATGTTTTTGAACTGTTAAATCTGTACTCTCGTCAATCATAATTGCATAGACAGAGGACTCCAAAACGTCCTTAATAATTTCTCGTGTAAAAATCGTTGCAATGCAACTTTGAATGTCTTTAACTGTATCCCAACTTACATTCTTGTACTTGATAAGTGCTCCATTCAAGTTTTGCAGCTCAAGCAAACTGTTTACTTTGTCATTTGGGAGCTCTTCCTTAGCTACATAGAAAATCGTCCTGAAAAGCTTTTCATCATCTCTGCTTATAATGAGAGATTTGCTAGCCTCGATAATTACTTGATTCTCATCCTCTGATTTTTCTGCATGGCAAGTCAAACTTAATTTTTCAGCTTTTACATGTTCTAGACATGTATTATGTCTCTCTATTGCAGTTTTCTGAAAATTAGTCGAACCTTGATTTGCCCATACCGTTTTCACATTTTGATCGCTGCATATTTTACATATTAGCACCTTCTGATCCCCCTCCCCTTTAACTATTAACCAAGGATACTTTCGCCTCCAGGACCTAATTGTTTTCTCCGTAACGTTTTCGACCCCATGCTGTTTCTTCTCATTTACAACTGCTGTGATTATATCCTCTAAAATAGAGGTCACAAGCTTGGCTGTATCAGTAGTAAACGAGCCTGCTGTAAGGCCTTTCTTTTCAAAATAATCAAACAAGGATTTATTCTGATCTACATCTTTTTTCCGAAACCGGCCTGATTTATTGGTCGCCATGACTAACAGTTGTCGTAACATTCAAACGCTTTAAAGCGTGTGTCTTTTATGACGGACAACCAAAGTACCGAGCTAACTTGGATTTACGTTACTAGATAGGTCGTACTTGTTTTATTCTAAAGAGTACGCATAACTTCAATGCGTATTTTTGACTTCTAATGCGTATCTGTACGCACAGATTTAAATTTCAATGCGTATTTTGTAAAATTCAATGCATATTTACGCAAATACGCACCTTATCTGGAGCTCTGCCGGTCTTACAATAAACCTTCAGTACACCACCTCTCTTTTTATTCATTACTACCTTTTGTAATTCAAGAGTTAGTTCTACATCATATTCGCAACCTTTTGTAATTCAAGAGTTAGTTCTACATCATATTCGCACCAAACATTACTCTGTCCCTTTGAAATTTTAAATAGTCTTGTAAGGGTCAATGAAAGCCCCTCTACATCCTCTACATCGAATTTGCATTCGTCCTTTAAATCTGCAAGAGTACGCTTGTTTATGGCGGAATAAAAAGCCTGATTAGAATTTAAATTAAAGTCTGAAATGTCATTTATGTTTGGAAAGAAGTATGAAGATAAAGAGTAGAGCTTTATCTAGCCCTAAAGTCTCGTGGAATAAAAGGGAATAAATAGGAGCCTGACAAACAAGGAATAATAGGGAATAAGAACCTGACAAACAAGAAATAATAGGGAATAAGAACCTGACAAACAAGGGCCTCAAAAAAATATTAAATACTGATTGGCACTAATTGCCTTCCTATATTTGCCGACATGTTTATATATTCCTGTTGAGAAGAATTTGATAATTCTAAACGTTTCCGCTTCTTCCACACGACATTCAGATAAATCAACAACTATTTATTAATAAAAAATAACTATTTCCATTTATAGTGAACAGTGAAGAAAAACACATCAGAGTCTGCCAAATCTCTTTCATTTAGGTATTTGGTAGTATTATTAATTAAAGACGTTAAAGGCGAACTAACAGCTAAATTTCATGACAAAGGAGATAATTTCACTTTTCCCACCATTAAAATTCAATATTTATGAATTAATATTCCAGTATCAACTATGACAGGCAACTGGCAGATAAATCACAGGAATTTAAAAAAAACTTGTTTAAAGTCAGCATTCTGTAAATTCTCTGGTGGTTATTATGACCTTGTTTAGCAAGGACTCATAGGGAGATAATGAACAGTATTCAAGATCAAAAGTCCCTAAAACAATACAAAATAGGAGCAAAGAAAAAACAGACCTCCAAAACATCAGAGGTAGGAACATGTGCCATGGAGTATAACCTATCACTTGGCATATTTATTTTGACTTGCTTGTTTCATAAGACTTGTTCTTGCTTTGTTTTTGTATTACGTTTGATGACCATATATTCCGTCAACTTGATCAATGCATATGGCATACATGTGCAGTAGGTGTGTCAGACTTATGGCGGTAAAACCTTATGTTTTGCAGGACGCACGGCTCTCGTGTACACAAACTAAGGCAAGACTTCCACGATTATTAATATTTACAGAAATACTATGCTTTTTGGAGCCAGAAACAATGCAAATCATATGTCAGTTTTGATTAATTGCGTCCTTCAAAACTGGTGTACTTTATAGACGTAAGAGCCGTTTTTGACGTTTGTGACGTTGCAAAGTTAAATGACGCAAACGAACATAGCGAGGGAAAAAAGTGACAAATTAATTTTAAACTCATATTTGTTGTATTTTTATATGGTGGCATATTTCTGCCCCTTACTTGCAAGATAAATTATGGTAACATGCAGTTACAAATCTTTTAATCTGATTGAAATATAGGTAAAATCTGGTGCTGACGCCCGTATCTGACATCGTAGATGCAAGATGCAACACAATTATGAGACTTGTCGCATTATTTGAATCTTTTTTGTTTGTAGAATGATATGGATTTCAGAAATTAAACTAAAGACTGTGCTTTGTATACTGAATACACCTCATTAAAGTCTGTTGCACTCGAGCATGCGAGCTCATCCTATATAAAGTGTTTTTGGGTTTTATTTATAAATAATCTATGTTCTTTTGAACTGGTGAATTTAGAACATAAACATAATTATGTTGCATGTTAAACTAACATAATTTATCTTGCATGTAGGGGGCAGAAATATGCCACCATATTTTATACGTTAATTTAACAGGGTTGATTTTATTTTGTTAAATTGTGTCAAAATAATACACATTTTGGTTTTCCTAGTGTATTTCAATTGATATAGTTTCTACTATGTACGAGGGGTGATCAAAAAGTTGATTATATTTTAAATTAATTCTCTCCGTTTTTAATGCACATCAACCACCGTTCTGCTCATGCGTGAATCACGTGATCTTGGCGGCCACGTGACCCACTCCGTAGCGTTCAGTCAAAAAAGTTGAAAGATTTTTCAGAGTTTTATATTTCTTTCCATGTAAGTTAATTTTTATGACAAGAATGTTCATTTGTCAGAAATGTTCAAATCTCGGCAACAGAATGGGTGGATAGGAATATCCTTTTCAAAAATAAGCATGGCGACCATTAGAAGATAGAGAATGGGTGCCTCCTTTTTATCATATCTAATATGTTTAAAATCTGAAGTAAATGATACCTAAGAAATTTGATAAATTTATTATTGTTCAAATATTCAACTATTTTTCAAAGTGTAAATTGAAGGTCCTTGATTGCAAATTGCTTAATTAAAAACACATATCTTTTCAAATTGGCTTTCACTTGGCATGATGACAAGGATCATTTTTAACCATCTGCCTTCCTTCACTAATACGATTAATCCAATCATTAATTAAATTTATTGAAACTCATTTATCTTAATAAACGGTGTACAAATTATTATATGATACTGAAGAGGGATTTCTAAGATATACAATAAATTGTACAGTCGTTTGTTGAACGAATTCGACTCAGACAACCATTCTTCGTCAAAAGTGACCTACATTGTGACGTCATTTTCACATTGTGACGTCACAAACAAGGAACAAAACTTTATTCAGCATATTCTATTTATAGACCTTGTGTATAGCTTTGTTGCAATCAATGTTGAAATAATTATATCAATAGTGGTTGAGAGTGCATTTCAATAGCAAACATAGTTAGTAACCACTATTGAAATATGACCACTATTGAAATAATTATATCAATAGTGGTTGAGAGTGCATTTCAATATAATAACCATAGGTGGCAACCACTATTGAAATACGACCACTATTGAAGTAATTAATTAAAGGTCGAAGAAGTGCATTTCAATATGATAACAATAGGTTTCAACCACTATTGGAATACGACCAGTATTGAAAGAAAAGTTTCATCACGTAATTTCTGACTATATTCTGATTGCACACATAAGTACTCTGAAGTTGACATCAAGAAGATGCTTGAGTTTCTGATTGACAATATCTATGTGGTTTTTGGAGACCAGGTATTCCAACAATCTATTGGAATTCCCATGGGTACAAATTGCGCTCCGTTATTAGCAGACTTATTTTTATATTCATATGAAGCAGAATTTATGCAAAATCTTATGCGTGAAAAGAAGAAAACACTTGCTGTGGCCTTCAACTCGACATTTAGATATCAACGACGTATTGTCAATTAATAATGATAATTTCCATTCCTACGTCGACACGATATATCCTGGTGAGCTTGAGATAAAAGATACCACAGAGTCCGACACTTCTGCTTCATACTTGGATATTTTACTTGAAAAAGACACTAATGGTAATCTAACAACCAAGCTATATGATTAACGTGATGACTTTAACTTTTCTATCGTCAACTTCCCTTACTTATGCAGCAATATACCTTCATCACCTGCAACCGGGGTATATATAGCTCACTTGATTCGATACACAAGAGCATGCTCTACGTATGAACAATTTCTTAAACGAGTTAAATTATTGACAAGCAAGTTGATGAAACAAGAATATCAACAGTCTCGTTTAAAGTCATCATTTCGTAAATTCTATGGTCGATACAATGACCTTGTCAGCAAATACAATTCATTGAGTCAAATGCTGACTGACCTTTTTCATACCAATTGTTAGTCCATTATTTATACACTGAATTGACGACGGATTTTTTCCGTTATTTCCTGATCATGACAACAAGCACGTGGCAGGTGTGACCGGTCAGCAGGGGATGCTCACTCCTCCATGGCACTGATCCCACCTCTGATGTTTCGGAGGTCCGTGTTTGCTCTGCTCTTATTTTGTATATTGTTTAATGGACGTTGAGATTGAATACTGTTCGTTATTTCCATATCCTTCTCACCTACCATTGATATAATTATTTCAAAAGTGGTTACTAACTATGTTTGCTATTGAAATGCACTCTCAACCATTATTGATATAAAAAGTTCAACAGTGGTCGTATTTCAATAGTGATTACTAATTATGTTTTCTATTGAAATGCACTCTCAACCCCTATAGATACAATTATTTCAATAGTGGTCGTATTTCAATAGTGGTTACTAACTATGCTTGCTATTGAAATGCACTCTCAACCACTATTGATATAATTATTTCAATAGTGGTCGTATTTCAATAGTGGTTACTAACTATGTTTGCTGTTGAAATGCACTCTCAACCACTATTGATATAATTATTTCAATTGTGGTCGTTATTTCAATAGTGGAACCTGCAACATAGCTTTGTGTGTATTAAATTTCATTCTAATCTGAATTGTAATTTTTTAAATGTAGAGATAGTTCGCGAACTTTTTGATCACCCCTCGTATTCTAACGCGTGTGGATTTTATAAAGAAAATTACACTGAATCTAAATATAATGTTATAAACAACATTTACATGAAAAAATTAAAGATCGGCAATGTACGTAGCTTTTGAAAGGGGGTCTCGCAGTGTGTAAATTTTCTATCGGTATTCATAATTATACATTCCAGTTTTCAACAATATTGTTTTATATCTAGCCGCAACTGTGTATTTTAATTTAACTAATACATATGCAAAGGACATTGTTGGACAAGTTGCAGCTCATATCTTTTTTTTAAATGTCCCAAAATTGCGGACGACTAAATTAACAGGTCACCGAGCACCTATATGTAAATCGTTTGATATTATACGTGACATTCCACTTTTCTATACGCTTGCATCGTGTCAATCTTTTGAAAGAGATCAGCTGATCGTGTTTTTGGCAAACATGGTATTTTATCTCAAAGGAAACAGTATTCATTGTCCCGGATATAAAAGAATTTTTTATCGCTATTACTATTACCACTCCGAAACCGATGACAGTAAAACAATCAGGTGTAACGTATGCGAAGATAAAATCTAATTGAAACAGCATAACTGTAAAAATAAAACCTATCTATTGTTATTTTATCCTAAAGGCACTTTATTTTGGTAAGAAAAAAAATATTATCAAGATTATATTCTACAGAGATCTCAATGTTTCAATGTCACAGAACGGTATGATTATCATTTTATAAAGTTTTGGTTGTTGTGAAGATGTTTAATTATTATATTTGTATAACTACAATGTTAAAATATGCTAAAATAGTTTGTTTA